>CAKAOH010040039.1:0-21557 GCA_916701665.1 Sebastiscus tertius
GAGGAGAGGAAGAAGAGGAGAGGAGAGGAGAGGAAGAAGAAGAGGAGAGGGAGAGTAGAGAGGAGAGGAGAGGAAAGGAAAGGAAAGGAGAGGAAGAGAAGAGGAGAAGAGAGGAGCTGGGAGGAAGAAGAGAAGTGGAGACGAGAGGAGAGGAGAGGAGAGGAGAGGAGAGGAGAAAAGAAGAGAAGAAAAGAATGACAGAAAAAATGGACAAAAGGCAGTGAAATGAATTAAAGCTGGATGAAAAGAGAAAAATCCCCCAAAAAATGACAGATTGTCAAAAAGAACAGTCTTTTTCCACTCGTTCCTCCATTAATGTGTTTTATTCTTTCTATCAGCTTCTCTTTTCTGTTCAGCATAGTGGTCTTTGTTCAGCTTAATAAGTGTGCTGCCTCTGTTTCCATTATTGTTATTCTTCAATAGTCCATTTATGTTTCTTTCTCATATGCAAGAGGCCAAGAATTTGACCTCCACTGAAAAGATGATTTTGCGTCCTTTTCTAAGACTGCCTTCACACCTTGCATTGGAGTGTGGCTAGTATCTGGACATGACAAGAAAATACTCCTCTATGACAGTAAACTGATTATCTTTTAGTTGTGGACAAAACAAAACATTTGAGGACGTCATCTTGGGCTTTGGGAAACAATGATCAACATTTTTCACTATTTTCTTTACATTTTATAGATCAAACAAAGTATGATGTAGCATCAAATGGAAAAACTCAGGTAAAGTACAAGTACCTCAGAACTGTACAACACTTGAGTAAACATACTTTAGTTACTTTCTGACTGATATATCAAAGGATAAAATATTTCATATCCATGATGTCATGCTGAATCTTTTTGTTCCATTTCAACATTTAGGCTGAGTGATTTATCTTTCATTTCAAACATATTCATGTCTATAAACTGTATATATTTCCCCATATCAAATATCACATGGACACATAGATCCCCAAAAAGATGCAGTGCTACTTCAGTAAGTGGAAGGGCTGCATGAAGTCCTTTTTCATCTCTCTACAGGGAGGTCAGAAATTAAAACATGACTGTGGAGCAGCTGCACTTGATGTGACAGGAGCCTTTCCAATTTATTTTGATTGGCCTTGCTTTATGCAAGCTTCCGGTAGATTTCCCAAGGGCCACTATGTGCATTCTCGCTAGGACGGGGAAATTCAAGATGTGCGCTGCCTACAAGCAGAAACTAGAAATGAATGCAAAAGTATCCTCAGAGCTGGTGTGTCTATTAGGTTTCAGCCACTGTGTGTTTTTGAGGGCCAATGTTGATATTTTTGTTTTAAGCTGCTGATAATTTTAATCACATTTTTACAACAATAAGGCCTCCGAGTGCAGTATGAAAATTCACTAATATATTGCGAGGCCATGTAAAACGTGTGTAATTAATAATTAGGGATGCACAAATTGTGAAATTCTGGGCTGATACAGATACCGATGTTTAAATGAACAATTACCGATATCAATGTTTTTGTTTATTTTGTGCCAGGGAAACGAAGACCTCTTCATTATATAAGAAATAATTGAGCTGTTTTAAAGTCATTCAACATTTCATTACATCGTCTTTGAATGAGCACAAATTCAATCATACAAATTTATGAAATAACCCTTAATATAACCATCTTCCACATGAAAAATATTATTTTTTCTTTTTTTTTTAAATAACTGCTTCAAAAGCCTTTTTAGCTGCTATACAACTACCTACTCAATGAGAAAAATGTTTCAGTACTAATGGGTCTACACAGCCCAACAAAAATATTAGTTTAGTGAAACATAAATGAAATGTAAATGTAAAAGCGAATAGAAACATAACCAGTGTTTCTCACACGTAGACTTTACTTGGGAAGGCCGCCCATATATTAAAGCTCCAGTAGGCAGAAGACTTTTCTTTTACTTTTATTTGTAAACAAAGCACACCTGTGCATGACGCATAGCACCTTTCATCAGAGTCGCGTCCAGCCGGTGGCTTCTTCTCCGAATCAGCAGCTGGTTACTGTTGTCCGAGACCGACCGCAAATAACCTACACAACATTTAGCCAGAGCAAAATTGATGCAAAGAATCTCCACGGCAACCACATAATTAATGTTTTTCTCAACAGCTGACTTTTGAGTGTTTGTTTTAAAATGGAGGGCAATTAGCCTGGTGAGAACTTCATTGAAGATCTCACACAATTCTTCAGCAGGAGCTAATGCAGACTGTAACATGGGCTAACGAATCAGGCTGGATATTTAATTGACTGAAACCCTTGCGGTATACATTGTGCGGAGGTGTGGACCTCAGTATGATCCTGCTCTATGTGTTGGACATCACAGCCGGTCTTGTTGGAAGCCATCCACATTAAAAGGCACAAACTGTCTCATCAGTATTAACCATAAATAGACGTATGTATAATTAATGGACAGTAAAAACTGTGGTTTCCATGACAACCCTAATCACCTTTAAGTTTAATACATTCCCATGGTATATGATTTCTCACCAGAGTCTCTGATCAAATACCAGACTGTATACCAGATTAGACGTAGCATAGTTATGTGCAGTCAGATATACAGTGTTTACTTCCTAAAAGGGAGCTTGCAGTATGAAAACATAACCATGAAGGTCCAAGGTGGCCGTATGATTAAAGAAACCACCTTGTTACCGGAAGATAATATGAATCCATATCTACTAATGCTCTGACCTTTTCACTGAAATGTACCGCAGAGGGTTAGATACATACTTTCTAGAATAAACAGAATGAAATGAAGCAATCTTCTACTTATACTTGACCAAGAAACACACAAGCATGCATATTAGTGGTGTAAATCACAAGTTCCATCAAGATACGATATTATATTGATTCTTTAGATAACGGTATGATATTTGCTGATATCAAAAAGCCATGATACGATTTTGATTTGATTCAATTCAGGGGCCTGTGATCAATATGAGACGATATCATATGTCCATTTATGCCAATCAGTTACATTTATATCAACTCTACATATATCAACTCAACTATCAGCTGAAGCGCAATCGAGCATTTCAATTATCCTGGAAACAGGGTTTAGTAGAGTTTAGTAGCATGACACTCAGAGAGCGCAGACCTCCGCCAAGCTGCCCAAGTAAGAGTCCTCCACCCCCCGCCCCCCTCTCCGTGCAGCTTGCGCCATCATTCACATGTATTTTTATTTATGTTGAGATCAGCTGTACGTAGCGTAGCAGTGTAAAACACTTCATTCAAACTGGACAGAAACAAAGTAAAACTCACCTAAAACGTCGTCGTTACTCTTTCAAACAATCACCAAGTGGGTCGAACTCAACTGTAATTTCACAGTTTAATATGAAAAAACGCTGAATCTAAAGGTTTCCCCCCCACCCTCCCTCCACTCCCTGCTCTCTCTCTCTGCAGGCAGAAGGAAAGAGGCTGGGTGACACATCATGAATGCGTCATCAGTTACACTGCGCATGTCTTAAAGCCTGTGGTGTTAATACACAGGCTAAGCAGAGTTATTAAAAAAAATCCCGAAGCTGGATCATGATCCGAATCACCACCAAAATCGAATGGATTGTTCATTGTGCCACATCCCACTTCTCCAAAACATTTCATCCATCCAAAATCCATCGCGGACTTTTGGAGTAATCCTCCAAACGGACAAACCAACAAACAAACACCGGTGAAAACATAACCTCCTTCCTAGGCCTTTGGCTTTGGCGGAGGTAACAAAGACTAAACATGACAATTAACTTTGGTCTTTGTGTTATTGGACAACTGCTGATAAATAAAACAATTTGTAAAGGGGCAAGAAACATTTACTTTGGGTAAGTAGATTTCTGCCCCACTTCCCCAACCAGGCAAGTGAAAAACAAAACATTAACGTTGAACCCTGAAATGTAGTCTCCCCACTAGCCTTCATACTGATAGCAGAATAGCAGAATGAGGATAGTTCCCAAAAGATAATGTGGATATTTAGTCCATCTTAGATATGTATCCCAGAATGTGCACTATTAACTAAAAAAAGCTATGACTCAGCCAAGAAGTTATGATCTCTGTTTTTCATGATTGCTTTTCTACATGCACCTCCAGTCAGTGGGAATTTGAAATTCATTAACAGGGCTGACTCCTCTGCCCACGCCGAGCTGGAAGGCAAACTCTGTGTTCTTCTCACTCCATATCCTGTGTGTCCTTAATGAAGCAGGATTGATAGCACGCCAGCGGAAACACAGCTCACCTCATCAGCAACCAGCCAGGGGAGGGACGCTCTCCAATAAATAGTGCAGTAAACACACAATTAAAGGCCCACATATCACCGCTCCGTTATTACATCCTACCAATTAAGCATCAGGGGCAACCTCCTCATTTGTATCGCTTTGCGCCTGTAATCAGTAATTTAGTAATGATGTGCTGAGTCTCAGCCGCAGACTCAATAACCAGTGAGAGGGTGAAAGTGGGTGGTGGTGATGGTGGAGCGTCGGTCTACTTCATGTGCAGTAAAATTGTGAGGTGAAGAGTTTAGGCCGCTGTCATCTGGCCTTTTCAGTAAAGTTTGAAATATGTGGAAAAATTTATAAAATAACATGTATTTTTGTTGTAATTATCTAAAGCATCTCTATTAATTTTAAACAGCCATGAGCTAACAATACATTTAACTGATGCTCTGCTATATAGGCCAACATATGCAAACAGAGCCGGCGTGCTAAATCTGCTTTAATATTGATAATGTTTCCAGCTCCAGGCCTTTTTTCATCAAGCCAAACTCAAGAGCCCTTGGGCTGAGAAACGAATGAAAGGTGCACCGGAGCGAGAGAGCGTGCATGTATGATCTGTTTTTAGCACCATGTCTCGAACAAAGAGATGCACATGTTCGCTAAAAACAAGCCTTCACAACCACCTGGAGGTTCCCATTGATGGACATGGACATGCCCAGCACCAGCTGCTGTTAGCGTCGGCTTGCATGAATGTTTATGTTTGACTGCCATCTAGTGGGAGAGATTTGCAAGTGGATGGCTGATGCTCAGACTTGGAAGCAAACATGCAAGATTTTTAGAGGCATTGGAGGCTTTTTTGGGGGGGCATAAAATGGGTTTCATGAGCATGTTTGTCATTATGGTATTTTTCTAAATTATCTCTTGTGTTTGTATTTTTACAACAGCCTCAATTTACTATAGTAGCAAAGAGGCAGGTGGATGCTAACCACCCAGCTCAACAATGTTACTTAGAGATCGTTACTTCTGTTTGTGTGAGAAACATGAATATATATCAGGAATTTGTCAGAAACGGACATTTTTATAAACTGGTCATACCATAAGCGTCTGCTTTTCCTCAAAACATGAAGTTAGTCCAGCTGTTGGGTCTGATACTGATACATATCTTTACTGTCTTGATCCATTCATGGCCGTCATGTATTCCCAACGGCATGATGGGAAATGTCAGAAAGCTAATGCACCCTGTCATAGAGTGTGAATGAGTCCTAATACTCGGAAATGAGTTAACATTTTAGTACTTCATTTTCCCTCATCTGGAAGTCAATGGGATTTTTGAATGGGTTTTTAGTTAGATGCCTGAAATAAGGTCTGTGGTCAACACAAGCTTTAGAGATTTTAACGATTTGTTTTACAGCATAAAATACGTGTGTATTCTGAAGCTTTTACATGTCTTAAAAAAGGGGGTTGCTAACAAGTGGCTAAAAGAGACTACAAAACGTCATCATGCCATATACTCATAAAAGTGGTGTTCATTTGTGGAGATTATTTTACGGAACAAAACGTGCAAGCATAATAAACGTTTGTTTGCCACAGAGCTTATTTTCTGCAATAATCCAAAACCCAATGGAGAAAGAGTGATGCTGACTTCCTGGTTGACCCACAAAAATACATCATCCCTGCAGCACTACATTACGCTAGAATCATCCAGGAAGGACTTGGAGAACATTCAGATAAAAGTCTGTTGATGATCTGGCCACTGCGATCTCCTGATCCCAATCCTATTGAGTACCTTTGGGATCCATTGCAGCATCCATACACACCTTAAGCAACTGCACTGATAAATGCATGATAAGCTTTAACACCGGGACACTACAATTTCCCAAGTAAGTAAAGTTTCTTTTCACTAACGCTGATGGCATTTAATAGTCGTAGATGTAGAAGTTTTTGTGATAAGGCATGAGGCTTTTATTATCCTCTAGGGATTAGATTTTTTTTTTTTTCTCCCAGAGTGATATCATGGGCCATGAATATGACTTATGGAAAATAATGCCACTCTCGGCCCCTTTGGGCACAGTGAGCAAAGCTATCCTCTACCTTACTCTCACAAAATTGCTGTAATGCTTCCACCGCCTCTGTTGGCTCCATTCATCATGTACAGTATCGCTGTCAGGGTTTTATTGACTGTAAAAGCATGATTTAGTGGATCTACCTTTGTAGATATGAGCAAATAAGAAAGGTACTATTGTTTTCCTGTTTGTATTAAAGTATTGAACAATGTATCTGTTTTTCATCAGAAAGCTACAATCAACTTTTGATTGACTTCTATGTAATGTCATCATTCTGTTAGTTTTCTTATTATTCTTCATGATCCTTCAAGTAAAACTTTCCAGAGTGTTTTATTGTTTTTTTATTTTATAGAAACAATTCAAGGTTCAAAGTTTAAATAATATGGTCCTCACCTAAAAGCTGGGTAGGGATGCACCGATACTGGATCGGATATCGGGCTGATACTGACTCAGATAGCTGGACCGGGTGTCAGTGACCATGGGGCCGATCTATTCAATTTAGTTCTATGTTTATATACTATATACATTATACACTGGAATTTTAATTCATGTTTACGTTTTGACCATTTGTTGCTGCATTAAAAAGGTTTACACTTGTGTTTTTTTCAATTCCTGTTTTTACCAAGTTGCTGGAGTACGATTTATTATTTTAATAATAAATTACACTTCAGAAAATTTATATTTATGTATTTATTTATTACATTTTCTTCAAATGGGCAAATATAATCTGTATTCTTTCCCATATTTCACTTTCTCTTGCCCACCTCCATTTAAATAATAGTATCATCTGCTCTGGTTTGTAATCATTGACATTATTTCCCTTTTTAAGTACTTTTTAAACATGGACAAAATCTGACAAAGTGGATGCCTTCATTTCACAAAACAAAAACATGCATCCTTATCTGGTATAATTATGTATTTTTAAATCAGTGAGGTCTACATTAGTGGCCATCTGTTTCTCTGTGCTGGAGTATACGAGTTGGGATCTCCCTTTTTGCGGTAGACCCTGGGGGCATGTTCACAATATGCCTGCTGAAACATGCACGTGTTTTACCACAAAAAAACATAATTTAATAGGCTAATATTATCATCATCCATCCACTTGGTAGCAGACAGGGCTCACGGGAATACAACCAAACATAGCAACCGACTGTCATCAGGTACACGGATGAATAATCTGACAAGAATGGAAAAATATGAACATCAGTAAAGTGCCAGAAGGAGAGCCCCACTTAACAATTAACTAAGCAGATGAAAAGCACTGAGATGTATATGAATTCATGAATATTAATACATCAGGGCAACCTCTGCCAAATACCATGTCTTGAATCTCGCTAATTAAGTGTCCATGATGGAAGTAAAGCTAGGTGTTTTGCTTTGTTGAGTGTGTCAGAGGTGGATTTGTGGATAAGGAGTCTAACATCAATATTCTGTATTTTCCCGTATAGGAAACAAATAAAAATAAAAAGAAATATGAGTTAATGATTCAGTTTTGTTACATTTGTTCACAACCTGGATATATTGTGCGCACACATACACTGTTGTGCTGCCCAGGACCAGTGAGCGCCAGACAATATAGCAGGCAGATACAGGCATTACCTGTTTGACCTGATTAAAAACTAGAATTGCACTCGGAGAGCGCAGACCTCCGCCAACGCCTGACTTTAAAAACAGATCACAGCTCACAGCTGGCTGTACCGTGAGGTGGTCAGCTTATTATTAACACGGTGTGTTTCCGTGTAACATATCGGCGGATGCCTCCCTCATTCAGCAGCCTTGTTATGTCTGTATAACGTTACACTACGTTGTCTCTCATCCTGTCATCTACCGCTTTTTTCTTTCTCACCGCGAATGGCCAGCAGCTCCACACATCCACACACGTATCTCTCTGCTCTCAGAAGCAGGCGGGGTCATGCGTCATCAACGTGTCATCAGTTACACTGCGCATGTGTTATACCCAGAGGTCTTAATGTTCTGGCTGATCGAAATCCGTAAAACAATTCCTGAATCCGGATCATGATCCGGATCGCCACCAAAATCTAATGGATTTTTCATTGTGCCACACCCCACCCCTCTGAAGAATGTAATTCAAATCCATTACGAACTTTTGGAGTAATCCTGCTAACAGACAAACCAACAAACCAACAAACAAACAAACCAACGCCAGAGACAACATAACCTCCTTCCTAGGCCTTTGGCCTTGGCGGAGGTAATAGTTCTACTAAGAGTCTCAGTTTCTGTGGACACTTGTCAAATAGAGAGACATATTTCAGTTCAAACTGGTATTATGTCTAATGTCAACTGATCCTTCCAATGAAAAAGACAGCAGAGGTTTTAATTTTCTTTTACTCATCCATCCAGTCATAAAACACTCTGATGATGAAAATGCAGTCTGTGCTTCTCAATGTTTCAGCCGTTAAAGGAACACTGAGTTTTATTTTACACAGAGCAACTTCTTTTTGCATGCAGGTTTTATTATCCAGAGATTGTATGGATTCTCAGATGACCCAGGGTTGAGTATTAGGGATGCTAGAGTTAGGGCTGCACACCTAAGTGACAAAAGGCCTACATGCAGACATGAGGCCTTATTAGCAGGTTAGTAATAAACTGTCCAAGCACAAGGCACTTATTCTGAAAGGGAGTCACAGAATAGTGGTGCCAGTAAGGCTACGTTCCCACATGGTACACCTACTGCATGAGAGCCACAAAACAGTCTGTGTGTCCTGTCAGTTGAATGACAAGACAACAAGAACCGCCCCTGCACCGATGACACCAGTCCCTTTGCCTGACGGATTCTTGGCAAAAGCTTGCACTACTACACAAAAAGCATCCTTACTGCACAGAGAGAGAAAGCTCCGTGGAAAGCTCATGTGTCTGAGTTCTTTTGAGTCTATAGAGCAACACCACATGCGACCTCGGGGACTTCACCCTTCCAGCTCATGTATGGAAGAAAGATGAGAACCAAACTCTCCATTCAGCCAATTCTCACAGCTGCTCAAAGAAACAGTAACACATGAAAACATACACAGATGCCAAGAGACATGCCAAGACTCCTAAACTGCACCCAGCAACCCTTTTACTAATGAGAAACCCTGTGCATGTCAAGAAAGGAAAGTCCAAGTTCAGTGAGCCTCTTAAAGTGACACAGTGGAAAGGACCTCACAGCTACGGCCTACGGAGCCTGCTACAAGTGGCAGTGTACGAAATAGGAGCCAGAGAAATACAAAACAGACAGTTTGGAAAGGTCACTTGAGAACACAAGAGGTACATATAGTCTGTTGCTGTAATGGTGTAAAAGGTAAAGGAAAAACTGTTATGCTTATTGTTATAGATAAAGTGACCCTCGGGTTAGCACTACAGAAGATATTTATTCTTGAAAGCATCTTCTGTTACCCCATTTTGTTTTAGTTTAGAAGTAACAGTTATTAAGAAAAGGGGAAATGCTTTGTGAAAGCTAATCCTATTACAGGCCAATAAGTGGCTATACATGATCTGTTGTTATACTAAATGGTAGAAGAAGAAAGTCAGGAACTATTGTAGTGTTGTCATGGTGTTGTTGTGAAATGTGCGCCCACAGTGAAGTAACATGAAACGTTATCCTCTGTCTGGTGCTTCTTTCTAAGTGCTTTACTTCAAATACATAACAGTTTACAGTGTTATGAATGAATTATTAATGTGAAAAGATCCATTCAATTTATCCAAAGTTAAATTAAACTAAATGACACGTAACCGATTACCTTAAATCACTCTCTTTAAAACTTAAAGGCACTCAACAAGTTATGCTCAAGCAAAGACCATAAGGAGGCATTAAGGGATAAGGTTGCACATATCCTATATGTTTCCTATTGTCACCAAACCATAGTTTATTTTGAGTCAGTTTCACAGGTGCCTTGAACCTGAGCGTCCCCGGTACCGGGGCAAGTTGCGCACATCAACAAACACCTGATAAGAACATGCTAAACATGTAGTAACATATTCCATATTTCATAACCATAAATTATGTCTTACCTTTGCTGTTTTGTGATCAAAAGTTGTGTGCGGGGGCATATCAACGCTGCTAGTGGCTACTCCAACGTCTCTGGATCATTTTTGGGTCGATTCAAGCCGTTTGTATTCATTTGAATGGCTTTCCATGTGAAAACGCAGTCTGTGTCTCCATCTGGTCGATGAATTGGGGTACTGCACCATCCTAAGGTGTTAGATAGATTGATGGATACATAGATAGATGGACTTTATTGATCCCAAATTGGGAAATTACTGTGTTACAGCAGCAGGTTATCCAGGCAATGCACAGGGACAGTAGATAAATGTACATATCAACACTTGAGATAAATATCTATAGAATACACAATATAAAGAAAATACATGAATATACTATAAATATACCAGACTATACAACTAACATAAAAATCTAAAATATAAACATTGAGCTCAATACAGGCAGGATCTGTCCACATAGAAGACCTTATGGGTTTCGTTGAATGGGAACATATAACGTATAGAGTAGGGTGACCAGGTGTCTCATTTTATGAGGGACTGCACAGCATTTTTAAGATGAATCCACCTATCAGTATTTATAAGCCGGTGGAAGGCGATTCTCAGAGTTTTTTGTGGAATTTGCCAGTTATTTTTCAATTTCACACGGGGGAAATATGACATGAAACAACACAGTTCACATGACTCTCACGAGAAGCGTGCAGCTCAAAAAGAGATGTGGTAAACCAGGGGTCAGCAACCTTTACTATCAGAAGAGCCATTTTAGGCAAAAAAAAAAATCTCTCTGGAGCTGTAAAACATTTGAGCATTGTGATGAAGGTAACACAGTTTTTAGTCTAAGTATATAGTATATAAATCTAATACAGTGAGGGCCAAAGAGCAAAGTATTAGGACCACATTGAAGAAAAAAACATCTGAGATTTCCAGAATTATAACATTATAACATTACGAGAATAAAGTCATAACTTAACTAGAAAGAAAGTCATAATATTTCAAGAATAAAGTCAATTAAGTCAAAAAACATTGTCATGAAATACAGCTCAGCCAAATGGCCTTTCTGTTCCTCTGTTTTGTGCCTTAATTCCCACTATAATATATATAATATGAAAATTACAATAAAGGATAAGTTATGAAGCCCATAATTGTGTTGTGACTGCAGAATATTATGAAACACTTGCCACTGTAATAATAATCTAATAGTAGGCTCTACGTTTAGTGCAGTGGACACATGCAACCACACACAGTCATTGTCCATTTTTTTGCTTAGCTCCTTTCTCCATCATTTCCTCCCGCTCTTTTATCCCCCCTCACAACATTCCTGCCAAAGGAATCTGGCATGGCTGCTAATTTCTGATTCGGCCTGGAACAACAGTATATCAAAGAGCCGTTGTCGCCAGGATGTCGGCACTACAGGGAAACCATCTCACAGGGAGAAAACAATTTTGTGATATTTTTTGAAGCAGCAAGATAAAGATTTGTGAAAGAGGAAATAAAGTTGATAGAAGATAGATGCGCGTGCCGTGCATATAAAAGTGTTTCACACTGAAGTGCATGTAATTGACATTCTTCAAAGCTTATTTTTCAAGGTGTGTGTGAGTGTGGAAGAGCAGCAGTAGGGGATGTATCTGCCCCTGCCACTGATAAGAAATGACTTTTAGTTGACACCGTGCATGCTGACCAGTAGTGCTGCAAAGCTATGAGATGTTACTCAGACACACAAACATATGCACTCATAGAGAAACACACACGCAAACCTTTGCCGACTGGAGCAGTTCTGCTGTGAGATTACATCTCCCTCTGATCTATGAAAAAAGTGTCGTCCCCTCCCACGGGCCAGACGGTAAACAAAAATCACAAAATACTACACTACACACAACAACAAACAGATGACACGTCTGAGAGACCAAACAAGCATCTAGGAATTATTCATGAGCTCTGTTTTAGATCAGGGATTTTTCTTCTCTTGTAATCAGTCATTGTTGAAGTGATTATTAAGCAGGGATGGATGCTAGGGAGCAGAGAGGACTGAAAAAAGAAAAGACTGGACAGAGATTTGAGGAAGGAGACAGAGATGATGATAAGAGAAAGACAAAGATTAAAGAGATGACAGAGTTCAGCGAAAGTGTTTAGGCTGATAATGAATGTGTCTGCATTTAGATGACATCAGGCTATGTGGACATGTGAATTTACTAGCTCTGATTACATACAATAGTATAATTTGGAGAGATGCTTCAAACCAGTTCTTTGAGCTGAGCACTGACATGAACATAGCTGATGATACCGAATTCACAAAATATTATCATATCAATGAGATAGTAGTAATACAGACAACTTCTAACATAAAAGATAGTACCTTAAAGGTTCTCTATATGACATTCAGAGCATTAATAAAGCAGCAAACAACTATTTGCTATGTAAATATATAGAGTGATGTCTACCTGAGCAGAGAATGAAGTCACTCTCCCTCGTTCTTTGTCGTAATCCGAGCTGCTATGTGCTTTGCTTACAAAGCAGGGACGGCCACGGCGGTTACTGTGGTTACAGCTGTCCTGACTGACAGCGGCAGTGCGGGACTGTAGCGCCGCCCACGGTGTGGTTCCCCCTCAGGCTGACATTGTTAGCTCTGTCAGCACTGTTGCTGTTTTTTGCACTGTTAACGCTGTTAGCACCGTTAGCTGCGAGCCGCTGGCTCAGCCGTCACTATGTTGAGAGCTTTGTGGAGGCAATAGATATGCTTTGAATTTCTAAATTCAACCTGCAGTAGGCAGAATGTTTTTGACATAATGGGGCAGAAATTCCATTAAACCTTTCAGCATATTGTAATTCAAGTGCTTGGAGAGATAACTAGACTTCTGCACCTCCTCATGGCTCTGTTTTCAGGCTTTAAAGGTCCCATATTGTGCTCATTTTCAGGTTCATACTTGTAATTTGTGTTTCTACTAGAACATGTTTTAGTGCATTTCAACAGAATTGCAACAGTATTGCGTGTGGATCAATGTTTATTTCTTGTCAGCTGATGTTATTTACACACACTGCAACAGTAAATAAACTGGGACATATTTAGAATGTTTAAAACCGTGTAATGGTCTAAATATTATATATTTGTGACATCACAAATGGACAGATACGTCTCGTGCACTACTGTAAGGATATAGTGACTGTTTTATAAAAATACTTTTTTTAAATCATATTTGCTCCAATTCTACCCACTGCTGCTTTAACACCTTTAAAATGAAAGCATTTCTATTTATACAGGAAATAAGTAAGAATGGACACAATAACATGAACATCTGTAAATGGGGAGAGAGATGGGGATTTATCTCTATGCATGGTAACTTTTGTAACTGTGGATTGTGGTTGTTTTCCTGTGGATTTCTTTATATTGTCCACAAAGAAACACCTCATACTTGCTACAATTAGTTACTTAAAGGTCCCATATTGTAAAAAAGGTGATGTCATGTCTTTTATATTATAAAGCAGGTTTAAGTGCTTTATCAATACTGTTAAACTATCAAAACACTCAATATACGGAGAAATACACACAGTTCGTATTCAGAAATTGTGCGTTTGAAACAAGCCGTTAGGATATCTGTCCATTTGTGATGTCACAAATATACAATATTTAGGCCCTTACACAGTTTTAAACATAAACATTCTATATGTGTCCCAGTTTATTTCCTGTTGCAGTGTATGTAAATAACATCAGCTGACAGGCAGTAAACATGGACTCAAACCACAATTCTGTTGAAATGCACTAAAACGGAGCGTTTCAGACACAGGATAAATACAGGAATATTCAGACAGACAGTATGAGGAAAATAAAGTTGTTTTTTTTAACATTACAGCATCTAAACATGTTATAGTAGAAACACAAAATACAAGTATGAACCGGAAAATGAGCATGATATGGGACCTTTAAGTCATGATGGATGTAGGCTATATGATGAGTCCATGGTGCCTGTGCGCTTCTTGGATCCACCGCAGGTCGTCGCCACTGCTCTCCTCCTCGCTCCTCTCTTCCTCTCCTTCTTCTCTCTCCTCCGGTTTGCCATCTGCCGGATCGGTCACATGACACATCTGTCAGGGGACAGCATGGCGGACATGCATGTGGAGCCTCAAAACAAATTGCACCAACAATTGTCCAGCTAACCGCGCCGCGAAACTAACATCGATACCGCCGCGTAAAGCCGGTGCCGGACAGCAGCAGGATGGACGAGGACAACAAACTCCAGTTCCCGTCTCTCCCAGCGACCAAGGAGGACCTTCTGGTGAGAAAACACAGCAGCCTGCTTTTGCCCTGCGTCCGGCTAATCTGAGCTAGCCGCTACTACTCCAGTATTCTTGTCTAGCAGCTGAAACTTACGTGTTTATGGGGTATAAAACACATCAATGTGGATCTGTGAATGCATCTTTCTGTGCATACACCAGTGTGGATATATATCTCTCCTTGGCTAGTTAACTGTTCACTGTGCAAACACTGGTATAGTCTCCAAACATTAGCCACGTATGTAACGTTACCCAGAGTGAACTAGTGCTCATGTCTCACCCTGAAACGCCTCCAGCTACTGTCATCAAATTAACGTACCTCACTTTGGTTTTAAATCGTTAAATCCCCCTTTTACAGGACTGGGCGTATCCAATGAGACGAGAAATGCAGGTATGTAACATGAGTCTGGCAACAAACCTGGCAACATAAACATTCTAAATGGGTCCCTTTGTATTTCTTTGTATTGTAGTTCAAGATTCAAGAGTTTTATTTGCCATTTGCACCTAAGTACATTAGATTTCTGAGCAGTTTACACCGAGAAAAAAGGTAGAAAAGGCACAAGGTAATTACAGTACAAAATAAGTAGCACATTCAACTCAACACAATAAATAAATAAATTATTAAAAATATAAAACGCCCTTGCCTCAGTGTAGTCAATAGATAAGCAAAACTACCCTCTGCATAGGAACGATACCTCAGAATACAAATATACAGTATATATATATATATGGTGTATATATATGGTGTGTGTATATATATATATATATGTATATATATATATGTATGTGGTGTGTGTATATATATATATATATGGTATATTTCAGAGTGGAAGGCAGCATATTGCACAGCATTACAGTCCATTCAGTTCAGGTGTACTGTGTGTCAATAATGGTATGGAGGTGAGGTGTGGGGTATTTGCGTCCCTCTTTAACGTCCTTTGCCACCAGTCTTATTGTAGCTGGGAAGAAGCTGTTGTGAAACCGTTGCAGTGTGTGTTAATGCAGTAACTGACAGGAAGTAAACTTGGACCTAAGCTGTTGCCCTAGTAGGTACTACTACCGGTACTACTACTGGTAACTAGTACTACCGGTACTACTACTGGTACTAGTACTAATGGTACTACTATTACTGGTACTGCTTCTACTGGTACTAGTACTACTGGTACTAGTACTACTGGTACTACTACTGGTACTACTACTGGTACTAGTACTACTGGTACTACTACTACTGGTACTAGTACTACTGGTACTAGTACTACTGGTACTACTACTGGCACTAGTACTACTGGTACTTACATACTACTATACATTTGAATTATTATGAGCTATAGCCCCATGAAGTCATGAGTACAAATACATTATATAATTGGACGACTTAATTAAGTATGAGGTGTTTCTTTGTGGACAATATAAAGAAATCCACAGGAAAACAACCACAATCCACAGTTACAAAAGTTACCATAGAGATAGATCCCCATCTCCCTCCCCATTTACAGATGTTCATGTTATTGTGTCCATTCCTACTTATTTTCTGTATAAATAGAAATGCTTTAATTTTAAAGGTGTTAAAGCAGCAGTGGGTAGAATTGGAGCAAATATGATTTCAAAAAAGTTATTTTTATAAAATGGTCACTAGTAGACAGTAGTGCACGAGACAGGTAATCTGAAAAAAAATCATGTGCCTCTGTGTCCTCCGGTGTCCTCCGTTACTAGCAGCAGAATGGCGGTGAAAGGGTCTATATAGTCTGAATAGGGATGAATAATACTTGGCAGTGGTTCACTATGAACCATATCTGTGGATTCCATCACACACACACATATTTTATAGCAGTTTCTGAATGTTAAAGGTCCCATATTATAAAAAAGTGAGATTTTCATGTTTTTTTATTATAAAGCAGGCTTAAGTCCTATACAAATACCGTGAAAGTATCGACACACTCAATCCACAGGGAAATACACACAGCCCCGTGTTCAGAAACTCTGCATTTGAAACAAGCTGTCAGGATTTCTGCCCATTCGTGATGTCACGAATATACAATATTTAGACCCTTGACACAATTTTAAATGTAGACATTCTAAATGTGTCCCAGTTTATTTCCTGGTTGTAGTGTATGTGAATGTCATCAGCTGACAGGAAGTAAACATGGACCCAAGCTGTTGCCTAGCAACGCAATTCCATTGCAATTCCGTCAAAATGCACTAAAACGAAGCTTTTCAGACAGAGGGTAAATACAGGCATATTCAGGTTTACAGTATGAGGAAAATAAAGGGTTTTTTTAACATTACAGCATGTAAACATGTTCTATTACAAACACAAAATACAAGTATGAACCTGAGAATGAGCATCATATGGGACCTTTAAAGTATCATAATGTCACAATCTCAACCAACAATAATGCAAATCAATTCCAGGCAAATGTTTAAGAAAATGTGTCAGTATAAAAATATGAGTTGTCTATTTGAGCGTGTGGCCATATCTCAATGATCAACTTCTAGTATCAACGTATTTATGTGTGATGATATGATCATGTCTTGTTATTTTATTTTTTTTGCGAAATTCTGCCGTCCAAAGCAATGATTGACAACATGAGTTACTGAAGGTGTTATGTAAAGCGTAACAGTGGAGCACAGTTGATTGCATTAAACACAAATTATTCTACATATGAGTTGAATTAATTTACTATATTGTGTAGGGTTGGGCAATATGACGATATATATATCGTCAAAACAATCTAAAAATGAGTATCGTATATATTTTTCTTTATCGTTTCTATCGCCGATATAGGCTTGACATATATTTATTTATTTATTCTCTATAATTTCACATAAAACTGTTGTTAATTTTGCACTAAAGTTCTTAATTAAATGAGAAAATTCTCAGTACTTTTCATTTGTCAAGTATTTAATTCACACATAATCTACAAAAATGTGGTTATTTCATATAGACTATTTATTGATTTAATTACCAGAAAACATGCTATATTGTGATATATATCGAGATATGAAATCACCTATATCAGGATAGAAGATTTTGGCCATATTGCCCAGCCCTAATATTGTTAACATCATGATATATATCTTAAAAATATCCCTGCTCACATATTATGTTCTTCTTAATTTCTATATCGCCCAGCAATAATTCAGAGAATAAGGTTGTTTGCAGGTTAGAGAACCTGATATTTAGAGTCGAGTCATGTCATGTCATATTAATTGTTTTAGAATAGAAATACTGGCTGTGAGAGCTTTGATCCAGGTCCATCTTGGTTGTGGATGTTGGCTGCTAAATGCAATGTTATAAGGCATTCACATATACTAGTAAAGACATCATGTTCATAAAGAGTCTTATCCTAAGTGAATAAACGTACCATAGGTTTGGGTAATTTTTACTGACTGTGTTGCTAGTGACGTCTTTTGCTCCATCTTTATTTTCAGGAGATATTACCGGGTCTGTTTTTAGGTCCCTACTCTGCTGCAATGAAAAGCAAGGTAAGTTTTACAGAATTTGAACCGCAGGTACTTTTAGACAATGACACAGAGAAAGATATAATAGCTCATGTTGCTTCTCTTCTTTCTCTTTGTCTAGCTGCCAATCCTTGAGAGACAGGGCATAACACACGTTGTGTGTGTCCGCCAAGACATTGAAGCCAATTTTATCAAACCTAATTTCCCTCATACATTTAGGTAAGTAAGAAATTACACAATCCGTGCGCTCTACTTGATGTGAACAGTATTTTAGTGTGGAGCGTTTTTTGATCAAGTGCTTTCTTGCCAACCAATGACCTAAATGTTGTTGTATCTTTGCAGATACCTTGTGTTAGATATTGCTGACAATCCAGTGGAAAATATAATACGATTTTTCCCTTCAGTGAGTTACCAAAGTGGCTTTTCACTTCCTTCTTGGCAAGTGTTTCACTGACTGTAAAGTATGGCATTTACATTAAGCCTGATATACTGTTGTTCATTTTTCTCCTAACAGACTAAAGAATTTATTGATGGCTGCTTAGCAACAGGAGGTAAGGATGCATGCAGTTTCCATTATTCATATTCAGTGTCAAGTAGAAAAAAAAAGTCCTTTATCAATAATCTGTTATTCTTTTAGGAAAGGTACTGGTTCATGGTAATGCAGGGATATCAAGAAGGTGAGATTTGTTTTTGTTACCGCATCATTTCATAATATAATTTCACATGCATTGTATCTCTTTATGCACTGAACTTCCATTACATACAACTGCTGAAGTTTTCTCAATATCCTTGGAGATTGTGTGTATAATTTCCTCGATTTAAATTTTGAGCAGCAGAGCAAAATTACAGCTGCGAATATAAAACTGTGCCTCCTTTTTTTATTCTTTCAGTGCTGCCTTAGTGATTGCATACCTTATGGAAACATTTGGAATGAAATACAGGTGAGTGTTTTCGCACAATAAATTCTGGCTTTCTTTTTTACCCTATTAGAATGAAAGGCATCGTCCAAACTCCCATACTACGCACTACATACCCAATAGGTGTACTATCGTTCAACATACTTTTGTGTGAATAAACAGTATTATGTATCTTTTCGGACGCACTGAGCAGTAGTTTACGTCATCACTTCCTGAGAGCCTCCTTGCCGGCAAGGCCTATTGAAAGAGGCTGGGACATGGTTTTGAGCTCTGGGTAACCATGGTAACCTGTGCCAACGACGATTTGTGAGAATCAAAGTCTTAATTAATTTAAAATATATATTACGCCTAGCAAAGTGAAATCTTATACTTAGTTAAATTGACTTTGCATACTAAATAGCATGTTAGTATGGAATTTCGGACGCAACCCTGGTGACACTTTTTTCCACATTCCATTGTATATTGTACCAGTATGTGACAACAATGTACGCCACGCCTCACATACATCTCTAATTTTGTTTGTCTACTTGAGCATAAATGTAAAAAAAACTACATAAAACATGATAGTGCGCAGGTATAATAAAGAAACATACTGCTGCATAGTTGAACGTGAAACGTAAGAAAGCACGATTCTATTCACATTTGCTACAGCTGAATTGATAACTGGATGTTATCAATATTTTGACTGTTTGTGGTGGTATATCTCAGTGTTTCAGCAGGTGTGGTTGTAACCGTCTGCTACATTTTCTCTACAGGGATGCATTCAGCCACGTGCAGGAGAGGAGGTTCTGCATCAACCCCAATGTGGGCTTTGTGCATCAGCTACAGGTACGTCTTTACTTCGAGGCAAAGGGCTTCAAATTCCGATTAATCAACATGACAGTCCAATCAGTAAATTAACATTTACAACTCATTCATTATCACTATAAAAAACAAATGCACCACTAAGAGCTCCTGACTTTAAAAGGCTTGGATGTGTCATGCTGTATGTGTAGTAGAGTATTCTTATTCTGAGTCATCTGCCTCTGGCGTGACACTGCAGAAACAATTTTCCTATCTTTCTATGCATATACCATCACCAGTGTAGATATGAGGCAAAAGATCAGACTGCCAGTTTCTGAAGCATGTGCAGTGATGAACAAGCTATACCAAAACATACTGTATGTTTTTGACTGTACTCATACTGATATTAATCACTGAACTTTTATTCTTGTAATAATGAGTGTTTGTTTCCTAGGAATATGAAGCGATCTACCTAGCCAAATTGACTATTAAAATGATGTCACCGATGCAGTTGGGCAGGTCCTTCTCCTTACAAGCTGGGATGCCAGGTTTGTAAATAATACACAGCTTAGCCACGACTGTCTGCTAGATGTCTTTTTGTTTTTCAGCCCAGAAAAGCCTTTAAAGGGGTAGTTTGGGTGTTTTGAAATGGAGTTGTATGAGGTACTTATCCATAGTAGGTGTATTACTTACAGTAGATGATGGTCAGCACACGCCCAGCATCGAAAAACAGACAGGAGCACTCTCATTTGCTGGAAAATCAATCAGCAAATGAGAGCCATATCCATTGTGGATCATTTCATAACGTACCGTGTATTCATCTTATCTCAGTGTCATGAATTTTTCTATTTAAGAAAACAGAAACAGACGCTAACATTCAAACACTTGGAGCCCTCAAGAACTGGCTCATAATTTCCCCTTTAAGCTATTTTTGTTCTCCTTGAATGGTGGTGACTTCACCCAGCAAAGACTATGAACTGTTTTGGGAAGTTCTTTAATCCAGGAGGCTTTACATTTATTAAACTGGGTGTGTTGGCGTATACAGTATAGTTCCGATACTCTTTTTTTTTATCTCCTTATTTCTGTACCAGGAAGCCGTAAACGCAGCCTGGAGGAAGATGAGGACTTTGGAGCAATGCAGGTCACAGCCGCACAGAACGGATGAGCTTTCCTGACATTTAGCCACGTGGCGCAGTGCACTCAATTTTTTTTTTTCCACATTTTTAATGGGATTAAAAATGTAAATATTTGAACTTTTTCTAAGGGGAAGGGACTCGGGGTGGGAGGGGGACCGCTCGTGTCTGAGACATGGAGTGCTGACGAGGATCGGGCCAATTTGATAACTCCTTTTTTTTCTCGAGCTGTATGCACTGATGGGAGATTTTTTGCAGTTTTATAGTATTTAAAGCATTTTTGCATTTGCAGCGGGACAGTATTGCAATAATGCACTTTCGATACTTGAATTTGTGTAGATGACCAGAATGGGGCAGTCGGCAAAAGGGAAAGTAGCCAGGACGTCGCCCAGTGGAGGACATGAGAAGAGGGATAGCTAATGCCTTTATTTTGGGAGTAATAGGACTATGGACTAATATCAGTGGGATAGTAAGGAATGGGAAAAATAACTTACTGCTTAATAAAAACAAGTCTGACTGAGTCCTGTTCAGCTGTGCTTTTTTATCATAATGTAATGCATGTATGCTTCACAACTTTACATTCTTCTTTCCAGTATTGTTTATAAATATTATTGAATTATTGTTATTTTAAGACAATTTATGGTCACTAGCTGTACTTTTTATTATTTTAACAAACCTTTCTGGAGACTTTGCTGTGTATTTCAGCACTTAAGGGGGGAAAACAGCCACTGACTATATAT
>CAKAOH010040040.1:0-11723 GCA_916701665.1 Sebastiscus tertius
ATATATATATATATATATATACAATGTTAAGTTATATAAAAGTTAATGTCATGGCGTTAATTGTAATATGTATATTAAAAACACATATCACGACAAGGACATATATTGAGGGTTTATGATGTAAATACAATATCAAATAAAATAATGCTGAAATGATCTGGAGCTTGCCTAACCATGGTGGTTTGTTTGCCATACAGTTGAAAATGAATGCATATGTTTTTAAAAAGTAAACTAATCCTTTGTGCTTAACATCCCACTTGTTTCTCTACAATGAGTCAATATTCTAATGTGCCTACTTGTATATAAATATTAAATTGACTTGTAAATATATCTAACACATATAACTAAGCAATCTGTAACAGAGGGTTTCTCATATTATACAAACAGGATAAAGTAATGTTTTACAAAAACCCTGGAAAAGGTAAAAGTTTTTCATGGACCCACGAGCTATTTCAGAAAGATGTGCTCATTTATGTATTAAGAAAATTATCCTAATAATCAAGCTAAATAAACTATATAAAAAAATCTCTTGGATCCGAATAAAATACATGTATTGTGACAATGCCCCACAGTAACTGTTTTACAATAGTTGTACTTGTGTTCAAGGTATCCTATTGTTCCAGTATTGTAGTGTTCAGCAACACAATGTGGCAAACAGAAAAAAAAAAAAACTATGTGACACATTTCAAAATGCACAAAGATGAAAACTTTTATTGTCATTTCACAAATATACTGGACATGTTTTAACGGTTTAATGGTAAAATAGCTGAATCAGTACCAGTGTTTGAACTTTAAATCAGAGCTCATTTACACATTCTTGCACCAGTTAATGGGCCATAGGTGGGTCATTGTCATCAAACCAGTGTTGGTACTTTACATCAGAGCTCATTTACACATTTTTGAACCAGTTAATGGGCCATAGGTGTGTCATTATCACCAAACTGGCATTTACAGTCTAATCAAGCAGCTGATATGCATATGTATGGTACCAAGTCTATAGTGAAACCTGTTTAAAAGACATGCAGATTATTTACATTTAAAACCTTGCATGGAACCAATTGTTGAGTTCTTGAAATTAGTTTGATTACATGTTAGGTACACCAAAACATTTTAATATGTGAATAATATAGTACATACATGTGACTTTCTAAAATGACATTTTGTAGTATCACTTTTGGAGTAAATGTGATGTTTGTCGATGCACTTAAACCAGAGAAAAGCTGAGATCAAATGAGAATGATTACCTCTGTGAGACCCACAATAGACCTGTTTTTGGCTTCATTAGGGGTGTCCAGGGGGTCTTTAAGGGGGGATAGCAGGTCTACAGTAGATGTCCCATAGAAGAGCGGAGAATTTACATGATTCGCCATTGAAAGACAAACTGTTGTTGACTGTACTTGGTCCAATCTGCTCCAAACTTGATCTACTTCATAAGAGTTCAGGCCTGAGGACATTTACATGGCAATATTGATTCATAGTCACAGCCCCACCTACTCGCAACAGGAAGTCAGCAATATGTAACAAACATAATCTGATTCATATGAAATTTACATTGTGTGGTCTACACTTGATAATGATCAATATGATGAATGTTTAACTGTGTTCACTAGCGCCTCATAGTGGACACAGGAAAAGGTGAAAAATTGCAATACGTCATTTCCTGTCCCACTCAATACACGCAGGAAATAACGTTTAACTTGTGCATGCAGTGTCCGATGGTCACTGAAATGTACAGGTATGTTGCCCGGCATCCCGCCAGTACACCCGATGCACCAGGAGGGACGAGGGCCCGTTCATCGCTGCTCGCAGCTTTAATTCAGACTTTTTATCTGTGTCTGTTCTGTTTTACATTTTTCATTGTTGTAGATTTGGCAAATAAAAAAAAATCCATCTTTGAAACAAACAAACTGTTTATATTCTCAGTTTGCAGCTAAAGTATGTTTCCCCCTCATCACACCCCCTACAATTTAACTTACAAGAATAATAACATAATGGTCTTAGAAAAAGAATTACCATCTGAAATGAAAAACAACAAAATGATGTGACATCATTAAACAGTGATTCGATAAGAGGACCATCTGCAGAAGTATAAAGCTCTTCCCATCACAGGAGACACACCTGTTGGTCAGCGATAGAAGAGCTCATCACAACATACAGGTTAGTGTGTGTGCTTGTTTGTACAAAATGTGTGATTGTGCCTATGTCATGTTACTGTTTGTGTTTTTTGTGGGAGCCTTTGGTGCACAGGAAGACATGGTGCTCTGTGAGATGCTGGGGAGGCCAGAGTTTCCTCTGTTGTCTAAGGAAGGTGATATCACTATTGGAGGAGTTTTCTACATCCAAAAAGAAATGTTGAAGCCTTCGCTTTCCTTCACAGATGCTCCAGAACCTCTCATATGCTCCAGGTTCTGTTTGTTGTCTCCTTTCTCATTGGATTTGATATATGTCGAAAAGCCGTCAGTTAAAACTGTTCTCTCTCCTTTCAGGATTAAAATGAGACAATTTCACTTCGTCCAAACAATGATTTTTGCCATCCAGGAGATCAACAATAGCAGCTCTCTGCTGCCTAATATCTCCATTGGTTATAAGGTGTTTGACAACTGTGCTTCAACACTGTTTTCAACAAGTGTGGTGATGGGTCTAATAAATGGGCAGGAAAGGACTTTGGGTCAAAACTGCTCTGGCCAGTCATCTGTTCATGCCATCATCGGACCCTCTGGTTCCTCCTCAACCATTGCAATGCTACAAATTGCAGGGCTTTTCCAAATACCAGTGGTAATTATGTGTCATATTTTTTAATAATATTTTGAACATGTTCCTTTTTACAATAAAGTATGAAGGGGCCATCAACAAACACTGAATTCTGGTGGTATTATGGTTCATTTCTGGGCTATGAGGTCAGGATTAAGGTTGCCAGGGTTTGCACAGATGCAGCACATTGAATCAAAAGTCTACCTGTTGTCAGTTATTTCTTATACTCTAATGTTATAAATGTGTTTTTTGTATCCCACCTTTTCTTTCCTATTAGATCAGTTACCTTGCCACTTGTGCTTGTCTGAGTAACAGAAAGGAGTACCCCTCCTTCTTTAGAACCATCCCTAGTGACTACTATCAGAGCAGAGCCTTGGCAAAACTGGTAAAGCACTTTGGCTGGACATGGGTTGGGGCAGTTAGAAGTGACAATGACTATGGTAACAATGGCATGGAAACATTTATCTTAGCTGCAAGGCAGGAGGGGGTCTGCATCGAGTACTCAGAGGTCATCTCAAGGACTGACTCCAGTGGGCATATTGCCAGGGTGGTCAGAGTGATCCAAAGTGGCAGTGCAAAGGTTTTAGTTGCCTTCATCTCCCAGGAGATAGACATGCTGCTTGAGGAAGCTCTGAAGCAGAATTTAACTGGGCTTCAGTGGGTGGGTAGTGAATCCTGGATTACGGCACCTTACCTGGCCACCAAGAGGTACTCAGGAATCCTGACAGGGTCTCTGGGCTTCACCATCAGAAAAGCAAAGATCCCAGGCCTGCGAGAGTTTCTTTTGCAGGTTAACCCAAGTCAAGAACCTCATAATAATCTGCTGAGAGAGTTCTGGGAAACCACATTTGGTTGCAGTTTCCAACCCAGTCTGCATGGTCAGACCCAGTGCTCTGGTTCTGAGAGACTAGAGGACATCAACAATGGTTTCACAGATGTGTCAGCGCTAAGGATATCAAACAATGTGTATAAGGCAGTGTATGCTGTGGCTCATGCCACGCATAACATGTTGAGATGTGGACAAAGTGGTGAAGCGATGAATCAGTCCTGTATCTGGAAAGAATTTTTAGAGCCAAAAGAGGTTAGAGGTCGCCTTGAAGAATTAAGTAAACATTTTAAATAATAACCCTGTACTTTAAGTTATTCACCATTATTCTCTGTTGGTAGGTTGTGAAACACCTCCAAGACGTGAATTTCACCCTTCAGTCAGGAGAAACTGTGGGTTTTGATGACAACGGAGACCCTACAGCAACTTATGAACTGGTGAACTGGCAGAGAAACCAAGCAGGAGATATTGTGTTTGTGGCTGTAGGGAGCTACGATGCCTCACTACCGAATGGAAAGCAGTTTATTATGAATGGAATAAACACAACATGGGCTGCCGGATCCCCAAAGGTATCAAACAAACATGTTAGGTATGAAATAGGCTACATAATGTGAAGGTTGATTTTAATTAAAGTATTAAGTGTGATTACCATTATTAAAAATAGGTAAATTCTGCATAGTTTAGGAAGTCTTACAAATGTAAAAAAAACAAACCAAAAAAAAATATATATATATAATTATACATATATAAAAATGATTGATGTGTAAGATCAAGGTATAAAGCTCAAGTAAGAATGTTTAAACCATAAATAAGACCGTAATGCTGATTAAATGAAACCAAATAAATTAAAGCTGCTGTCAGTAACTTTGAGCAATTATGCTGAAAATGTATTTTTACAAAACAGTCACTATATCCTGACAATAGTACAAGAGACAGATAATCTATTAAAAAAAAACATCATCTTCCTCTGCATTGTCCTACTGCTTGTAATGGCATTTGAAATTTCCTACCCTGCCTGAACAAACACAACCAATTAGAGTTGAGCAGTCTCTGGGCAGCAAAAGCTGTGAACTCCAATCAAATAGTAAAACTAGGAAGCACTGATCAAAAATGAATCAAGATTGTGTTACTGTAGTGCTTATTTCTCGCCTCAAATGTTTTCAAACATTTTTCAGATAAACAGTAGACTAAAATATATTTCTGAAAACAGTTGAGGCAAGAAATAGACATTGCAGTAACATCATTTTGTTTCATGTTTGATCAGCGCTGCCTTTTTTGGCAGTGTGATCGGAGTTTGTGAGTTTTGCAAGCAGTGATTGACAGCTGCTCTACAGACCCCTTGTCTCGAAGGGGCTGTTTTTATCATATTTGCTTATATTTGCTTTAAGTATTTCGACAACAGGTGCAACAAACTATAAGTAACTGATGAGTTGTGGTGTTGTTACAGAGGCCACAGTCTGTCTGCAGTGAGAGTTGTCTGCCAGGTTTCCGGCAGGCTGTGATTAAAGGCAAACCCATCTGCTGTTTCTCCTGCATTGCCTGTGCTGATGGAGAGATCAGCAACTCCAGTAGTGAGTAGATCTGTAATTTACAATGTGATATTCGTACGAAATCAATGCTTTCCAGTATATCTATAAGTCACTACACGCAGCCAGTGCTTATTTA
Source organism: Sebastiscus tertius (assembly GCA_916701665.1). Lineage (NCBI taxonomy): Eukaryota > Metazoa > Chordata > Actinopteri > Perciformes > Sebastidae > Sebastiscus > Sebastiscus tertius. Next base: position 5,243 of record CAKAOH010040040.1, read on the forward strand.
AATATGAGCTCTGCTCTCATAACTCGCAGCTGACAGCATGAACCTATTTCAGCGTTCCATGTTTTCCATTCAGATTCTGCCGAGTGTTCGCGTTGTCCACTGGAGTACTGGTCAAATGAAGATCACAGCCAGTGTGTTCCAAAGGTGATCGAGTTCCTATCTTATGGAGAAACTATGGGTGCCCTCCTCGCTGCTTTCTCGTTGTTCGGAGCAACTTTAACACTGGTGGTGTCATGTGTCTTCTTTCGCTTTCGTCACACACCTCTCGTTAAAGCCAGCAACTCTGAGCTGAGCTTCCTGCTGCTCCTCTCCTTGACTCTGTGTTTCCTGTGCTCTCTGACCTTCATAGGCCGGCCCTCTGAGTGGTCCTGCATGCTGCGACACACAGCATTCGGTATCACCTTTGCCCTGTGCATGTCTTGTATCTTGGCTAAGACAATGGCAGTGGTGAACGCCTTTAAGGCCAAAAGGCCATCGAACACAATTCTTCAGTGCTCTGCTCCGCTTCAGAGAACAAGCGTTCTCAGCTGTACTTTACTGCAGGTGTTAGTTTGTGTGCTGTGGTTAACTCTTGCCCCGCCATTCCCCTACAAAAATACAGCTCATGCCACTGAAAGGATTATTCTAGTGTGTGATTTAGGTTCACCTATCGGATTCTGGGCTGTGTTGGGGTATATAGGACTCCTGGCTGTGCTCTGCTTCGTCTTCGCTTTTCTGGCTCGAAAGTTACCTGATAATTTCAATGAAGCTAAATTCATCACCTTCAGCATGCTGATATTCTGTGCAGTCTGGATCACATTTATCCCAGCGTATGTCAGCTCTCCTGGGAAGTTCACTGTGGCTGTGGAGATATTTGCTATTTTAGCCTCCAGTTATGGACTACTTCTCTGTATATTTGCACCGAAGTGTTTTATTATTGTTCTCAAACCTGAACTGAACACAAAAAAACATCTGATGGGGAAAACAGGATCCCACTAAATATAAATGAAATTAATCTTTTACTGTTTTATTTCATGCCTTGTGGCTTGGCATTAATTTAAGTGACCCCAGAATACTATTCATTAAAACAACCATATTATTTAGCTTGCTTTTTCTGAATCAGATTCTAGAAAAAAGCTAGGTGCTACAATAGACAGTTAAAAAATGCTTGCGTTAAAATAATAATAATTTACAATTCATATTAAAAAAAATATTAAAAACATGTTTGGTATTATCTTACACTTGTATTGTTACCATTTTATTTCACAAAAAATAAATAAAAAAACATATATAAACTATCCATGGCTTCCTGTCTCTTCATTTTAGTTTGTATAATAGGGCCTTTACCTTGTAAACTGTCATCACACAAACATAACATGCAAATGTTTTACAAAAACATGAAGGTGAAAAGCTTAGTTATTTCATTAAAACTACTTGTATAGAACCTGAACTTGACACAAACCTCTCCCACACAGAGTATCCTGTCTTCAATATCCCCAAATATACATTAGCTAATGAAATAATAAAGATCAGAATTTATTCAGGGAAGTTCAATTGTGAACCAGGGTGTCACTTTCAGGGATACCCTGTTCACACTCAAACAGTTACAATCAATCACACCCTGAACTCATCTAATGCATATAGCTCCACTGAAATAGGTTAATAGTTAAAGGCCTTGCTCAACGGCATATCAGTGTTCTGTTGATTGAACCAGCCACCAAAAGTCTCCTAAGATATATCATAAAATATCTGATAATTACTGAGCATGTGTTCAGGGTTTCATTCAGCCAACAAAAGAAAAAGAGGAGGATACATTAGTACATAAATATGCATGTTAACAACCATCGACTCCTAACATGCTGGTGTTAGCATAACATTTAGCATGTTAGCATACTAAATAAAAGGATGTTCTTCAGTGCCACCTGCTGGACAGTTAATATACATGTAATTGTGATGAAATTATTCAAATAAAACTACTTAATATGTACATATACAATACATACATAGTGTATACATATGTAACTCTATTAAATATCATGACCTTCAGTATTTGAAGATGCTGTGAAACCCCAGATTAGGTTCAATCTCATTAGTTTTGAAATTTTCACTACATAAAATTTCTGCAAAACTATGTTAAGGTTAAAGATAAGGAAAGATCATGCTTCTGGCGAATGAATGGTGGTTAAATTATGGTTAAGATCAGAGTTTCTTTTGCAAGTTAACCCAAGTCAAGAACCTCATAATAATCTGCTGAGGGAGTTCTGGGAAGCCACATTTGGTTGCAGTTTCCAACCTAGTGTGCATGGTCAAACCCACTGCTCTGGGTCTTAGAGACTAGAGGACATCAACAATCCTTTCACAGATGTGTCAAAGCTAAGGATATCCAACAATGTGTATAAGGCTGTGTATGCTGTGGCTCATGTCATGCACAACATGTTGAAATGTGGGCAAAGAGAAGCAGTGAAACAGTTGTGTATCTGGAAAGATTGTTTAGAGCCAAAAGAGGTTAGAGGACACCTGACTCACTGATCTTTTATCTGACTTAAGATTGTTAGAATCGATGGCCCCAACCATGGCTCTGAATATCAGTAACCTAACTGTACTGGGTATTGGTAAATCCACTATGCTGTCCACGGTGCTGAGCTAGCAAATGGATTTGTAATTAGGGCCCGATCACGAAAGTGCCAGGACCCCAACGGAGTCCTGGCACGAAGTGCAAGGAAACCTATTGTTTTTCTTGGTATTATTATTATTTTTCTGCCCGGAGATTGTCTTTTTGGGACCTTTCCCATCCCCAAAAACTCACCAAAAGTGGAATATGCGTCAGAAGTGGTGCGAAATTCAATATTCTGGAGTGATTGTGCTCGGGTGTCACCAGAGGGCACGATAGCGCACACTAATGTAGGCAGTTTTTCAGAGAAAGTTTCTTCGATCTTCACTAAATTCTAGTATGTCATTGTTCACATCCTCAAACCCGGATTAAATATTTTTTTGATTTTTTTTCGGCCAACAGGAAGTCAGCTATCTTGGACTTCCTGCATGATTTTAAAATTTACGAACACATGTTTCAGGACTTTAGGATGCAAAAAAACTCTACACACTTTGAAAAACTTTACACACAAACTTTACACACACATCTAAATTAGTAATTACTTTGATTTAGTGGTGACATTTTTCTTGGGCGTGGTATTTTGGCTCTCTAGCGCCCCCTTATGTCTTTTATCCATTGAACATGCCTTTGATGCCCTTGGTATACTCAAAAACTCATGAAAGTTGTCAAAAAGATGGACAGCTGTAAACTTTATGTGAACGTACAGCGATTAATTTCAGCGTGTTTAGTGGGCTCTATAGCGCCCCCTAATGCATAGAAGGCCGTAGTTTGGTCAAAGTTGATCCTATATTCATGAAATAGGTAGGTACATCCTGTTCATTATTTCAGGCATATTCCTCATCAGGTTTTATTAGCTCCGCCCACCCGGAAGTCGGCCATCTTGGAATATGTGCGTTTTTCATGTATTTTATGCATATTTTTACGAACTTCTTCTAGATCCGTGTGAAATTTCGGTGGTATAACCCTCAAACTACTGTGATGCTAATCTGCAAAGGACATTTTGATCGCTCAAACACTGATGTCGTACGTGAATTTTGATGGTTTACCATGACACAGTAGGTTGTTGTAACTTGACTTTACATAGTCTGATCTGCCCCAAATTTCACAAGCTGGATGATAGTTCAGGCCTGAAGACATATATGTGCCATTATGAGTGATAGTCATAGCCCCCTCTACAGGAAACAGGAAGTTGTTGTAAATTGACTATGCATTGTCTGATCTGCCCCACATTTTGTAGGCATATCCTCCTCATTATTTCAGACATATTCCTCATTGGGTTTCATTAGCTCTGCACAACCAGAAGTCGGCCATCTTGAATATTAGGTCATTTTTTTACCATATCCAGGCACTGTATTTTAACAAATTCCTCCTAGATATTTGACCCGATCAACTTGAAATTTGGTCAGTAGTATCTTAAGACCTTTGTGATGAAAATTTATCCAAAGATCAAAAAGTTATCGAACTATGTTGCCGTGGTGTGGCGGCGAAAAAGCGTCTTTCGCCAAAAAAAAAGGAAGTTGTTGTAACTTTGCCATATAGTAACCAATCTGCTCTAAATTTCTCATGTGAGATAAAAGTCCCTGTGCGATGACATCCACATGCAAATTTTGTCTCGCAGTCATAGCGCCACCTAGTGGTAACAGGAAATATCATGTTTTAGACGTTGATGTTCTCTGCATCAAAAATGAATCACATCTACCTCAAATTAGGTCAGAAAAGCCTTAAGACCTCGATAGTGCTTCCTTTCGAAAATCGTGAGTTTCTATTGAACGGCATCGCCGTGGTGGCATGGCGAATTTTGATGAGTCGCCATGACACAGGAGGCTGTTGTTACTTGACTTTACATAGTCCAATCTGCCCCAAATTTCACAAGCTGGATAATAGTCCAGGCCTGAAGACATATATGTGCTATTATGAGTGAAAGTCATAGCCCCCTCTACAGGAAACAGGAAGTTGTTGTAAATTGACTATGCATTGTCCAATCTTCACCAAATTTGACATGTTTTACATGAGTCCCGGCCTGAAGACATATACGTGCCATTATTGAGTTATGGTGATAGCACAAACTATTGGACTGTCTGTAAGCTGACTCTCCAGCATTGTGTTGCAACGGGATCCAGAGCAGCACGTCAGAGTACTTCATGAAATTGTCATTTTGGTCAAGACAGAGATATAGGATTTCTGATAAGAAGTTGAAATTGGGTAATATCTGGAAACAAGTATTGAAACAGACATGAAAATGCTGTACAATATTTACATGTGTGAATGTAAGGAATTATTGTACTTTAGTTACATGTCTAACATGTAGTGGTTGCTAGCCATGACACCAAGGTAGATTACAAGTGGTTGTTATTGGAAATTAGTTTGTGCAATAACTTCATTCACATGCTTTATAAGAATCCATGCCTGTGGACATATGTTTGTAAATTGTGAGTTATACTGTTGACAGTTGTCAAGAAGACGTTACTTGTATGTGACACATATGTTTGGGAAGTGTCGGATGAGCCTTAACAATAAACAAGGACACTGCAGGGAGTGTCTTATGACTTTTTAGAATGAATGCACAATAGGCATGGGATTGGAAATAATTTGACTTATAGACAAGCTATTGTAATGCAGGACAATACATACAGTAGATGTTGTGTTAATTTGTTAGAATACTTACACCATGTGATTGTAGTTCGACTAGCTGTATTTGTTATATTGTTACTAAGTAACACATGTGTACCTATGTGTAAAATAAGTAATGTCAGAAGTCTACTAATTCCAGAATATTAGTTCTTTGGAATGACACATGCATTGTTTAAAGATGCATGCACAAGCTTTTTTATGAGTTTATACAATCATTATGGAAACATGCAGTAGGTAATTAGTTAGTTGTTGAAGTGTGTGTGGTTAGAAATTTAGACAAATGTAATGCATCAACTCAACAGGGATGGTCGTGAGATCTCTCCCCATCTCATTGTCAATACATAACCCAAGTTATTGTACATTTTGTTATTGCTATAATATGTTGCGGATTAGAAACCCAGACAACAGTTATGCAAATGTTGCCTTCATCCCTGTCAAGTTGATGCATGTCACCTCTCCCTATCTCAGCCGTCAATAAATAACCAAAATGACCTCTACCTATCTCAACCGTCAATACATAACCCAAGTTATTGTACCTTATGTAATTGCTTTAAGAAGTTGCGGATTAAAAATCCAGACAACAGCCATGTATCAACTCAATAGGGATCAAGATAACATTTGCATGTCACCTCTCCCTATCTCTGCCGTTAATACATAACCAAAATGATTGTACCTTATGTTATTGCTTTAAGAAGTTGCGGATTAGAAATCCAGACAACAGCCATGTATCAACTCAATAGGGATCAAGATAACAATTGCATGTCACCTCTCCCTATCTCAGCCGTCAATACATAACCAAAACATGTACATTATGTTATCGCATTAAGAAGTTGCTGATTAGAAAACCAGATGGTCAGGGATGTCTTTCTCTTTTTTGTTGAATGTACAATGAACGGCTTCATGTGTACTAAAATAGCAACGTGGAGCGCTATGGAAATTATAATTTTCAATAACAGTTTGGTTATTTGGTACACTTGCAGGTAGCCAAGTTTCTGTGACTGCTATACAACTGACACTATATGGCTGGACTGAAACTCTTAAGTCAGGCAAATGTCCACGTAAACTTTGCACATTGACAAGGAATGCTGTGAATAATTGACTGTTGTTTGCTAGCGTATTAGCAGAGGATACAAATTTTTGGCATTTGTATAATGGAACTGTAAATGTTGTCTTTGCAGTAAATTGCTTTCTCTGCAAAATCATGGATGTTCAACCCAGTTAGTCTTTTGACAAGGCTTAAAGCAACATATGCCTGACCTG
>CAKAOH010040042.1:4198-27938 GCA_916701665.1 Sebastiscus tertius
CTTTGTGCACTTCTTCGCTCCACCTGACCTGGCCAGAGTCCCAAAGAATGTGGTGTTTGTGATCGACAGGAGTGGATCAATGAGTGGAAGAAAGATTGCACAGGTAATATTTTTTGTGTAGGTGAGCTCCAGACTGTATGCATCACTGTATGTACATCTTCATAATGTGAATTTAACCTTTGCAGACCCGGGATGCAATGGTCGCCATTCTGAATGACCTCCACGATGAGGACCACTTTGCTCTCATCCTGTTTGATAATAGCATTACTACCTGGAAGGACTCTCTTACCAAAGCAACAAAGGGAAATGTGACTAAAGCCATTGCCTACATCAAAAAACTAAAAGACAGTGGATGTAAGAGGAAAACAAGTGGCACCACTTTCATGCAATGTTTTTTGTGCACTTTCTTTCTTCATTGTCACCTCAATGCAGAACATGAGGAAGGGTGCCCACAGGCATTTTTATTTATTTTTTTATTATTATTATTATTTTTAAAATTTTTATTTATTTTTGAGGGCGACCAACGCCCCCCAGAAGGTGGCGCCCTAGGCAACTGCCTATATGGCCTATACGGCCTCTATGCCTTAAGCCGGCCCTGAACATTACATTTTGAACACAAACAAAACAGCTTGTTTAGATTTAGGCAACAAAACCACTTTGTTAAGTTTTGGGGAAAAGATTGTGTTTTGGCTTAAAACAACTATGTTTGAAAAGCGAAAGTGAAATGTGACGCTTGCGAACACAAAGACAACTACGCGTTGTTGGTTTCACACGAGATGCGGACCCCAGTCTCTTGGGTGAAAGCCCTGTGTTTTGTGCTCCATCCATCGCCCCCGACCACCACACATGGAGCTTCACGCTAACTACACTACAGCGCCTGAATTACGGTTTTGCTATTGTCATAATTACTCATTAGAGAGTGGTATGGATCTTCTCATCTAATGCTTGGCAAGAAAATGAAAACTTTCCCAAAATGTTGACCTATTCCTTTAAAGAACATATTGATGAATTGTTACTCTATTTCCTCTATGATAATGTATCTCAAGAAATGTTCATGTTAATCTGCTCATTGTGTTATTACCTTTCAGCCACCAACATCAATGACGCTGTACTGAGGGCAGTGAGCATGCTGGAGAAAGATAGAAAACGTAAAAACCTTCCAGAGAGGAGTACAGATATGGTTATTTTACTGACTGATGGGATGCCAAACAGCGGTGAGCTGGAAGATCATAATATTTCATTCTCGAAGGTCAGAGAGGTCACTCCATGCAGATTAAGTACAGCATCTTAAAACAAGTCTGACATGTAGCTAACAACCTGTGATCTGTGTGCATAAACATGTTGATAAGTTAGTAGTTGTATCAGAAAGTAGTCAAAAGAGATTTGTCCTTTCAGACACAGCTATTTGTATTGTGCTGAATCCCCTCCAGATTTGTAAATGCAACAATTTGATTCACAATATACTGTAATTCAAACTTTTCAAAGTGTTGACAAGCTCTTAAAAAATCTTAGATGTTAAGCAACTGTCTTGGCTTTCATTGCATGCTCATACGTAACACTTTGTGTGCATGTAGGGGAATCCAACCCGGGAAGGATTCAAGAGAATGTGCGCTCTGCTATCGGAGGAAAGATGGCGATGTACTGTCTTGGATTTGGAAATGATGTGGATTACTCCTTCCTGGATGTGATGTGCAGACAAAACAAAGGAGTGGCCCGCAGAATTTTTGAGGCTTCAGATGCAGCTGTTCAACTCAAGGTAGGGTAAAAGAAATGCATGTTTGTGGACATGTGTTTGCACCTCCAAAGACGTTTAGGAAACAGACATTGCATGATTTGGGGTGTGTCTTTGTTGCAGGGTTTCTATGAGGAGGTGGCCAGCCCTCTGCTCCTGGAGGTGGACCTGCGTTATCCTGACAGTGCAGTGGGCCTCTTGACCAAAAACCACTACAGCCAGTTGTTTAATGGCTCCGAGATTGTGGTGGCCGGTCGGCTGATCGACAATGACCTAGATAACTTCTTGGTGGAAGTGTTCGCCCAGGGGGTGAGAAATGAAGAGTGATATGTCCATAAAAGCATAAATAAGACACGCTGTAGTCATGGTGATGAATAAACAGCATGTGCACTGAATATTGAATGCTAATAGTGATACTATGAACAAGTTGAACTTAGGTATATTGTCGTATTCTAGGTAATTTTACAGTTTGAGTGGCGTGTATTGAATGGATTGCCATGAAATTTTGTACATACAGTCATGGTCCCCAGCGGATGAATCTTACTGACCTGGTCCATTAATTTTTCATGAGGCTTTATTATCAGGTCAAAATTTAAATTTGTCCAATACATTGGTTTATGACCAAATACCTGCAAAACTATTGATATTCAACCTCAGCTGTGCATTATACTAATTAGCAAATGTTAGTGTGATATGATAAACTAAGATGGTGAACATGGTAAACATTACACCTGCTAAACATCAGCATGTTAGCATTGTCATTGTGACGCTAGCATTTAGTCTGCTAGCGCGCGTTGTTGAAGACTCTACTATGAATTTCCTCTCTTGTCTGGCTATCTGACAATTCGATATACTGGCGATACGATACAGGGGTTACAATTCAATATTGCAATATACTTCAAACTGTCATAGTATGGAGAACACAACACCATATGCATACAATCTGAGTAAAAAAAAAACAATTATACAATCAAAACAGTGGGATCTGCATTTACATTTATCACAGTCACTGTAACATCCAACATCAAAACACAACACAAAATGAACCACTGACTGACACAAATCTTTGCATGTAAACTGTTAATAAATAATCCATATTCAATTGTATCGATATTTTCTTACACCCCTACCTGTCAGTAATACCTGTCATTTAATCTCTCCTCTTTCTCTAGCCTGAAGAGGACTTCCAGGTGCAGGGAATGGCCATTGTGGCAGACTTGGATGTGATCTACCCAGGACAAGAGTACATCTTTAGGGATTTCTCAGAGCGTCTGTGGGCCTACCTCACCATCCAACAGCTACTGGAGAAGAGGTTTGTTCATCTGAATTGTGTCTGTCAGCTTTATCTGTACTAAAAATGTAGAAGAAGGTCCGCACACTGTAACTCCCTTTAAGTGCAATTTATTGGCTTATCTGAGGATCTAACTTATCTTAGTTAGTGCCGATTCGAGCAGATGCTCTTCTTCAGACTTTATCAATCTGCACAGAGACGCCATCTTAATAAACGCTCTGGTCACATGATCATGTGAACAGTGTGTGGACCTTCTTCTACATTTTTCATTGCTGTCTTCTAATGGTCCAGCACCAGCCTACTACGGTTTTGATGTGCGTGACCACTTTACATTGTTTAGCTTTATCTGTATTACCTGCACCAACCCAGCAAACCTTTCCTCGACCTGCAACATAGTCTTAGGGGAATGGTGATTTTGAGGGCAACTTGTTTGACGGTAGTGTTTACACATGAATTGTGTTATTGAAAGGTATTACTATTCTAAAGGCAATATGCTATCATATACAGTATATGGCCGATACAGGGGCTAAACAGTATGTTTTATTCCAGCGTTTCCTTGAGTTCCATGTACTGTAGGACTATTTTTCCTTGTGCTCCAACACTAATCCCTTTGGCCTCCAACGCATGCACAACATCAGTTCCACGTCAAGTTCGACAGTCTGTGGTTCAACAGGACCGTCTGACGTCTGATCAACGTTGAAATGTTTGCTGGGAAGAATTGAAGCAACTATGACGGATATTCAAAGAATACAATTTTTCTCATCATTAAACAATCAACTAATCCGCTCTTTCATTTTTTTAAATCTCCCAGTGACATTGGTACTCAGCAGGAGAAAGACAATGCGACAGCCAAGGCCCTGGACATGTCCCTGCGATACAGCTTCGTCACCCCTTTCACCTCCATGGTGGTCACCAAGCCTGAAACTGAGGATGGAACAGACACCCCTCTCATCGCTGACAAGCTGACTGAGGGTAAGGGAGGAAAGAGAGGGGTTAAAAACGTGATATGGGCAGGCTTTCCCTGACTATTGGATTCATGTTTTCAACATATAATTTCTCTTTACTCAACTATACCAGCAGAGGGTGGTGCTGCAGTCTGAACTGTGCAGTGTGCTAAGTTATTTTTGTCCATCTGCTTTTTGACAGAACAAAGACAGCAGGCAGAAAGAATGTGTAAGACATTTTTCTTTTTACATATGACATAAATAAGACTTCTGGGATTCACTGTATTGTTTTTAACTCAAGTTTTATTGTTCTTGTATCCTGTAGCTCCAAAATATCGATATGTACGCCCTTATTATCCACCAGTAACACCCACATATTACCCTACATATTCTGGTAAGTACACTTTTAGCAATGGTAGCTGCATGGCTCTGGCAATGTCAGTCAGTCTACGGCGTTACCAGGGATTTGCACTCTGTGGCCCACATTACCGCAGGCTTGGAAAGGGAGGAGTGAGTGGAGGGGTACTCAGTTGGTTGCAATCTGCAACCACACCACTAGATGTCCAAATCCAACACACTGTACCTTTTAATTAGTTAGCAGCTGATTTATTTTTTTATTTTTAAGAATACAAACAAGTGATAGTGATCAGCTACACTGACTAGTAAACCAGGATATTCTTTTTTTTCACATTTATAGCATATTTTTACATTATTAGAAACCCGTTGAATCATAAAACCTACTCAGTGTGCAGACAGTATATAGACGTCTCCACATGTACAATGCCATACATAATCATCCAGTCCATGAATATCCATCCGGTGTTTATGTCTTTGCACTATTTGTATTGTTTGCAACACTTGACTTGTATATAGACATTTTTATTTTATTTTTAGTATTGTATTCTTTTATTCTGTTATTTCTATTCTGTGTAAGTACATTGAGAGAGCTGCATAAAAATTGGAGTCAAATTCCATGTATGTACATATTTGGCGAAATAAACCTGATTCTGATTCAGTGTTTGTAAGTAGAACACACCAAAGAAAGACATCCAACTAACTTTGTCTTGTGTGTTTTCTAACTGTTGTCTTGTTTCACAGACCTGGGACAGGAAGCAGAAGAATCTTATGGTACAACAATCTCTTTCAACTTATTAATGTGACATACTTTATAAATCTTATTTTGGGCTGAACAAACAACTTAACTATGCTTTTATTATTTTTGATAACAAATTTGTATACAGGTTTCTGGCACCCTACTTCTGCTGACCCTGGTGTCAGATCCACTGATGGCAGTTCTCGTGGTAGCAGTTTCCATGTCATGGTCCTGGGTTTTTGTAGTTTGTTTCCTGTTTTATTTTGAAAATTCACTCCTCTTGTGTCTTGTCTAGTTTTACTTCCTGCCTTTGTTTGTTTCCCGCCTTTTGTGATTGTCTGCCCCGCACTGATTTGTTCCACCTGTGTCTAATCACCCTGCTATCCTTATGTATTTTAGTCTGTGTGCTTCCCTCAGTCAAGCCCTGTTCACACCTGGTATTAACATGCGTCCTCAGTGATCGGATCACAAGTGGACTGCTCTAAGTACAGGTGTGAACGCACTCAAGACACATTGAGGACGCATCGAGATCGGATCTTTCAGACCACATTCAGAGGTGGTCTGTGCCACATACGATCACATTCTTTTAGCAGTGTGTACGCGAATGGGTTCTGGCCACATTAAGCCCCGCCTACTCATCTGATACCCAGCTGGGATCCGCGGGATCACCGCACCCCTGAATAAACAGGCAGACACGGTGCTTGTCAGCATGGAAACGGCCTCTGTGCTCTACTGTATGTAGACTTGGCACGCGAAGTGCATTATTATCATACTGTCGGAGATGTGTCTGTGTTTTTGTTCCGCTGCTTTGTGCGGAGCTGACACCCAACCGCCAGCCCGCCTGTTCTCTGTCCTCCCCGGCTCTCTGGAGCGCTGTACCCCACGGTTGTCTGGCAAAAGCAGCGGTGCCGGAGGCGCAGAGGTCCCCGGGGACCGCCGGTACAATAACTTTTTATTTTGATGTTAATACAACATACCAGAATTAACGAATATGTAGGATATTACTACTGCCATTCATGTAATATATGTAATATTAGCCGTGTGTTTACGACGTGTTTATTTGCATATGGGGCGGGGAAGTGAAATCGGATCACAAGTGGCCACTGAAGACGCATGTGGAGACGCATTTTAATGCCAGGTGTGAACAGACGTACTTAAAGCTGTCCACTCGTGATCGGATCACTGAGGACACATGTTAAAACCAGGTGTGAACAGGGCCTCAGTGTCAGCTTTGTTCCTCGTGTTAATCCTGCCATCCTGCCTGTGATCTGTCTTCTGGTTTGTAATTTAGTTTTTGTTCTCAGTTTAGTTTTTGGTGTTTTTCCTTTGTACTTTGTTTTATCTCAGATTGTGCCCTCTGTTTATCCTGGTAGATTTATTTTTTTTCCACTAATTTTACAAGCTTATTGTATTTATAATATTTTATTGTTCAACACAGGCTATTTCAGTAAATATGACAATAGAATAGAAATAGATGTGTTTATATTTTGTACGGCACTTTTTAGGTAGTAGTTTTGTAGTTGCTTTCAGTCCAAAATGGCAGAAGCGTAGCTCTGCTGATGTTGCAATGGAATGAACAATTGACTTTCACTTCTTGGCAATATATGTTCTTTGGTTTAACTATTACATCATTCTATCATATTTATGCTTTTATTGTTCCTGTCACTTCTATTAAAAGTTCTATTAATTATTATTCTATTAAAACCAGACTCATCAAACACAGGAGTCATGTATTTTTTCTTTCTTATATTAAATCATTACAGTGGTCCGCCATATCTGATCCAATGTCATGACATCTGTGACATTTAATTATTCCATTTTAGTCTATTTAATACACTGCTCAAAATAATTAAGGGAACATTTAATCATCACAGTATAACACCAAGTCAGTTAAACTTCCAAGATATCATTCTGTCCATTTCGGAAGCACGAGTGATTGTGAATCCCTTTCAGCTGCTTTGGTGCAAATGAAAGTGACAACAGGTGCAATGGAGAGGCAACAGCAAGACAACCCCCAAAATGGAATGGTTTTGCATGTGGTGGCCACAGACAGCTGCTCTCTCCTTATTCTTCCTGACTGATTCTTCTCTAGTTTTGTGTTCTGCTAGTGTCCTTGTCACTACTTGTAGCATGAGGCGGTGCATGCAGCCCAATCAGGTTGCACAGGTAGTCCAGCTCCTCCAGGATGGCACATCCATACGCGCGGTCGCAAGAAGGTTTGCTGTGTCTCCCAGCACAGTCTCAAGAGCACGGAGGAGATACCAGGAGACCGGCCCTTACACGAGGAGGGTCGTAGAAGGGCATCAACCCAGCAGCAGGACCGGTATCTGCTCCTTTGTGCGAGGAGGAACAGGAGGAGCACTGCCAGAGCCCTACAAAATGACCTCCAGCAGGCTACCGGTGTGCATGTTTCTGACCAAACTGTCAGAAACGGACTCCATGAGGGTGGCATGAGGGCCCGTCGTCCTCTAGTGGGACCTGTGCATGCAGCTCGAATGGCATTCGCCAGAGAACACCAGAATTGGCAGGTCCGCCATTGGCGCCCCATTCTCTTCACAGATAAAAGTAGGTTCACACTGAGCGCATGTGACAGGCGTGAAAGAATCTGGAGACGCCGTGGTGAACGTTATGCTGCCTGTAACCATCATGCAGCATGACCGGTTTGGCGGTGGGTCAGTGATGGTCTGGGGAGGCATATCCTTGGAGCGTCGCACAGACCGCCATGTCATAGCCAACGGTGCCCTGACTGCTGTTAGGTACCGGGATGGAATCCTCAGGGCGATTGTCAGACCTTACGCTGGTGCAGTGGGCCCTGGGTTCCTCCTGGTGCAGTGGGCCCTGGGTTCTTCCTGGTGCAGGACAATACCCAGCCTCATGCGGCCAGAGTGTGTAGGCAGTTCCTGGATGACGAAGGCATTGATGCTATTGACTGGCCCTCACGTTCCCCTGACCTAAATCCAATTGAGCACCTATGGGACGTTATGCATCGGTGCATCCGACGCCACCAAGTACTGCCACAGACTGTCCAGAAGCTCACTGATGTCCTGGTCCAGGTCTGGGAGGAGATCCCCCAAGACACCATCCGCCGACTCATCAGGAGCATGCCCAGATGTTGTCGGAAGTGCATACAGGAACGCGGGCGCCATACACACTACTGATTCACATTATGAGTTGCCGTGATGAAATTCACCGGATCAGCCTGTGATTTAAATTTTTTACATTGTTTTTCGGTTTGTTTTTTAATCCAGCCCTCGATGGGTTGATGATCTTGGTTTCCATTGACCGTTGTTACATCATCTTGTTCTCAACAAATTATACAATGTAGATCCGTAAAGATTTTCAACTTGAATAATTCGTTCATCAAGATCTGATATGTGATTTAAGTGTTCCCTTCATATTTTTTTAGCAGTGTATATACATCCTTGTAGTCAGTGTATTAATGTAACATACAGTAACTTAGATGGCAGTTTGCATGATCCCAGTTTGGAGTAGCAGACAGGAGTACCGGCACGGGAGCTAAGCAATGAACTGCTGTGTGGACGCCACGTTAGTTCAGATCCGAAAGTCACACAATAACGCAAACAAACTAACCGATTGATGCAGCGATAGACCAGCAAGTCCTGTGTTCTGCGAGGTAAAATTACTTTTTGTGAGTGGAGTCTGGTCTGGTAGTTTTGAGGGCTGCGATCAGTTAGTTGTTAGTCAGTTAGGGCTGTCTGATGGCGAGGTAAAGCTGTGATAATATTCTAAATATAGCACAGACTTAAAGGTCTCATATTATGCTCATTTCCAGGTTCATAGATTTATTTTAATGTTGCACTAGAACATGTTTACATGCTGCAATGTTCAAAAAACCCTTTATTCTTCTCATACTGCAGCCTGAGTCTGCCTGTCTCAGAGCCAAATTCAGCCTCTGTCTGAAAACCCCTGATTCACAGCCTGTCTCCTCCCACTCTGCTCTGATTGGTCAGCGTTTCTGTCAATCAAACCTCCTCAACAACAGAGTCACCCTCTCCCCCTCCCCTCACGGAGCAACTCAGCTCTCACTGAGGGAGAGCTCTACCTGTAGCTCTGAAGGGAGAGGGATCAGCTAAGAACAGTTTATAAAACCACTTTAAAGTTTATAAACCAGAAACTTCATCCAGCGCATGTTACCGGAGGAATCTGATCAGAAATCGGCGACAAATGATGAACATCTGCGGTCCAGACTCCAGGTTCTCCTGACGGTTTCTCTCAGGTAAATAATGCTGTTTATATCTCTGTTAGTTAGCTCAGTGTTTACATTCTGCATCAACTCTGTAAACCGCAAACACACACTCTGTTTTACATCTGTCTTTACAGATCCATTTGTGACAAATGACCGACAGAATCATCCCAGAGGAGAGCAGACAGCTGAGAGCAGACAGCTGAGAGCAGACAGCTGAGAGCAGACAGCTGAGAGCAGACAGCTGAGAGCAGACAGCTGAGAGCAGACAGCTGTTTACATGGAGATATAGAGCTAACCCGTTAGCATGTAGCTACATTTAGCTACATGCTAACGGAGCGACCATCAGGGTGGAAAATAGAAGATGCGAAACAGTAGTCAGTTCATTATGTCTGGTAACAGACACCTGATAAACGTATGGAAGTAATCAGAGTAATGGTTATTAGTTACCGTAGGAGCTGTCTCTGTGTTATCATTAATGACTACAGACCACCAGAGCTTAGCTTACTGTAGTTTACCAGCTGAAAGACTTTCTCCTGCACCATGTCAACATAACTGCAGGTGGGATGATTAAAATGCTGTGTATAATTAATATTGTCATCTGTCTACTCAAATAAAGTTTGACTGTGAAACAGAAATGTGTTGTGTTGCTTACAGTCACTATTTACTACCTGTACTCTTCAACATGCATGACATCAAATATATATAATATATAAATATTAGCTGTTTAAACAGTGTAATTACATAAAGCCTTTGTGAAAGAACATGTTATAACTAGATGATGGGAGTACATGAAGACTGTTCTGCTGGTTCTTGCAGGCTATCAGTAGGAGCTACTTTGGTCAAGTTCGGTTGTGGATTACAGAGTGACGCGCTGTGGGGCGGAGTCAGCTACTGAAGGTTCTGCTCTGGTTCCACCAGGAAACCCTTACATGGCTTGCATTTCTCTAATGACGTCAGAAGAGAAGGAAAAAAAGCAAAGTGGTTTTCGACACCCATTTTCGGACAGACGGAGCAGGAGAAAAAGAGAGAGGATGGTCTTTTATGATACTATGGTGACCTGTAGACACACTGGGGACAGATATTGATGTTGAAAAGACATGGAAAAGTACATTTTGCATAATAGGTGACCTTTAAACTGGTATTATTTTTTTTAGGTGACTTAAATACGTTTCTCTGCTGCTCACGTCCACAGCCGTCTAATAACCCTTTCCAGCGGGGAACTGAAGCCATTATAGCACTCTCTTCAAAGCCACCAGACTCCATTCACAAAAGCAGCAATTTTACCTCGCAGAAAGTGGGAGTATACGTACAACCACACTTCAAAAAATCCAAACTAACCCTTTCAGTTATTCACTTTGCCCTCATCCAGTTTGATAGCAGAATTGAGGTATGGAGGGAATCACTTAGCAAAGCAACCGAGGAAAACGTGTCTGGAGGCTTGCGTTACGTCAAAAGAATAACGGACAGAGGAAGTTAGTAGAAAAACAAGTGACACTAGTCATCTTAACTCCATAAATTATAGAAATACACTTTCATACTATACATTTAATGATTTGTTGTGTGTTTTCTTTCAAGCAACCAATATCAATGATGCGGTTTTGAGAGGCGTAAACATGCTGCTCAAAGACAGGCGGGAGAAGAGGCTCCCAGAGAGGAGCGTCGACATGATTATTTTACTGACTGATGGAATGCCAACTTATGGTGGGCATTCATATTGTAGGAAATGCTGTGTATTTGTGGTGGTGCACATTTGATCAATTTAGAATTAAATTTCTGCATGTTGTATCTGTGCGTTTGAAGGAGTGTCTGACCCCTCGATGATCCAGGCGAATGTTCGTTCTGCCATCAAAGGAGCAATGTCTCTGTACTGTCTTGGATTCGGAAATGATGTGGATTACTCCTTCCTGGATGTGATGAGCAAACAAAACAAGGGAGTGACCTGCAGAATTTTTGAGGCTTCAGATGCAGCCATTCAACTTCTGGTGCAGGATCTAGGCTATGAATACATTTTTGAGCCAAGAGGACCTATTATGCTTTGGTGCTTTTCCCCTTTCCTTTAGTGTGTTATATAGTTTGTTTGTGCATGTAAAAAAGTCTGCAAAGTTACAAAGCCCAAAATCCAAGCCAAAGGGAGGTACTTGAACTGAAAATAAGCATAATAGTTCCTCTTTGAATGTAAATAATACCAGCTATGTCACATTATTCCACAATTATGTACAAATACATGTAATGCAATGTGAGTATCCATTTATACCAGGGTTTCTATGAGGAGGTGGCCAGCCCTCTGCTTTTAGATGTTTTCCTGCATTATCCTCCGACCTGCGTGGACCTCCTGACCACCAACCACTACAGCCAGTTGTTTAACGGCTCAGAGATCGTGGTGGCCGGTCGGCTGAGGGAATACGACCTGGACAACTTCACGGTGGAAGTGCTCGGCCAGGGGGTGAGGAGAGGGAAATGGCAGAAATTTGGAAACAATGCTGAGCTTGAGAAAAGACGTGTTTATTACAAGAGATCTTTTTTTTCCTCCTTTTCTCTTTCCTGTAGTTTGAAGAGGCCTACAAGGTGGAGGGCCTGGCCAGTCGTTTGGATTGGGAAGTGACGTACCCAAATGAGCAGTACATCTTTGGGGATTTCACAGAGCGTCTGTGGGCTTACCTCACCATCCAACAGCTACTGGAGAAGAGGTCTGTTTGAGTATATATTTGCTCCAATTCAACCCACTGCAGCTTTAATGATACTTTTTGGGTATCGTCTGAGAGCCCATGATCAATCTTGTAATATTAATTCATAGATTCCACAATGGTTTTCTGAATACCAGTGTCAACTTCAGCACATTTTCCTTCTTGCAGCAAGAGTGGTTCTACAGACGAGAAAGCCAACGCCACAGCCAAGGCCCTGGACATGTCACTGCGATACAGCTTCGTCACTCCTCTCACCTCCATGGTGGTCACCAAGCCTGAAACTGAGGACGGACCAGTACCTCCTCTCATCGCTGACAAGCTGACTGAGGGTAAGGGAGGAAAGAGAGGGGTTAAAAACGTGATATGGGCAGGCTTTCCCTGACTATTGGATTCATGTTTTCAACATATAACTTCTCTTTACTCAACTATACCAGCAGAGGGTGGTGCTGCAGTCTGAACTGTGCAGTGTGCTAAGTTGTTTTCGTCCATCTGTTTTTTGACAGAACAAAGACAGCAGGCAGAAAAATTGGGTAAGACAATCATTTTTCTTTTTACATATAACATAAATAAGACTTCTGGGATTCACTGTATTGTTTTTAACTCAAGTTTTATTGTTCCTGTATCCTGTAGCTGGAGCACATCGATATGTACGCCCTTATTATCCACCAGTAGCACCCATATATTACCCTACATATTTTGGTAAGTACACTTTTAGCAATGGTAGCTGCATGGTTCTGACAATGTCTGTCAGTCTGTCAGTCAATCACGACAACTATTAAATAAATGGTAAGAACTTTAGTGCACACATTCACGGTCCTCAGAGGATGAGTTCTAATGACTTTGATGATCCCTTACTTTACATTTGGCGCCGCCATCAGGTCAAAATCTTTACCTATGCAATGAAATCTCTAAACATCTTCTAGATGGTACAGATATTCATGGTCCTTTCATTCAATCCATGTTGGCGTTTAGCCTTTCAAAAACATTTTTACTGCGGGCAAAAAACTGTTCGCACACAAAGGATGCAAACCTGTATTAACAGGGTGGTCTAGCAGCAATCAAATGTTATATTCATAAAAGAAAGTTGATTTAATAAAAAACAACTGGCTCATTTAATCTGATGAATCATTTTAATCAAATTGAGAATTTTGTGTGAGAATTTTCTTTTAGGGTGACGTGGACATAAAATACGACAACAGACATTTGAAGCTTCATCGCTTGAACTACTCTATTGGTATCGGTATCACTTAAAGGGTAGCCTATACTGGTATTGGTATTGGCATCTGTAGCTGTAGCCTCTTAGTCTTCTTGAATGGTTGTCATCAACAAAACAAAATCATTTCCGTTTTGTTTATTACTGTCATTAAATACTCTGGTATCACCTGCAGTGGATGGAGATCCTCATTTCATGATCGAGCTCCCTGAAAGAGAGCTGTGCTTCAACATCAACGAAGTACCAGGAACCATTTTCAACCTGGTGAAAGACCCAAAAAAAGGTCAGCCCGGAGTCCAGATCATCATCATCATTCTTACTCCTTGACTTTTTACTGCACATGTGTACTCCTTGTAGATGATGAAGACTTTGGACATCACAGTGAGTGACTGAATCCCGTGTTGTTTCCTCAGGTATTTTGGTCAATGGCGAGATCATCGGAGACAAGAAGATTGCCCCTGATGGTAAAATTAACACCTACTTTTGGCGTTTTGGCATCGTCCACCGGACTCTGGGGGTGAGGCTTGAGGTGAGCACTCAGGACATCACAGTGCTCCAGGATGGCAAACTGGTCAAAATGCTTTGGTCTGATACAGCTTCTGTCAAAGGACCCAAGTAAGGACCCTTTATTGAAAGAGAACTATCTCTCTAAATGTGAAATAACAAATCCAGTTCAGGGTGAACAGTTGTCATCTAACTCCCCTTATTCCTCCTCCAGTGTGGATCTTCTCTTGACCAAGGATCGCAGCCTAACCGTATCTCTAAAGGATTCTGTCAAGTTTGTCATCCTGCTACACAAAGTGTGGGCGAAACACCCGTACCACCGGGACTACTTGGGTTTCTACACCCTGGACAGCCACCTCCTGTCCCCTTCTGTTCACGGCCTGCTAGGTACAACATCACACACGTCAGAGCGTAGACTGCATGGTTTAACTTCAAAACTAGTGACGTGAATTTACTGCTTTCTCCTCAGAGCAGACAAAAAAGATAATAATAAAATAATTTGACACCAATAAAATCAGACAGCCCACAGATAGGCTGCCAAAATATTTGTTATATTGTTATGATATTTTGTTTTTGTGGATTAGTCCAATATGACATACATACTAAGAGAAGTAGCCTACTTAATACACTTCAAAGTACACTTGGTAAATAATAATCATGAAAATTTAAAAGTTGTACATTGCAGTGCCAGCTCCTGCAGAATTTCACCTCATCTTGCTCCCACTTAGGAAAACTATATAATATAATATAATATAATATAATATAATATAATATAATCGTTTTTGATCTATAAAATGTCAGAAAATGGTGAAAAATGTCAATCAGTGTTTCCCAAAGCCCAAGATGGCATCCTCAAATGTCTTGTTCTGTCCACAACTCAAAGATTTACTTTGTCAAAGAGGAGTAAAGAAACCAGAAAATATTCATACTTAAGAAGTTAGAATCAGAGAATTTTTTCCTTTTTACTCAATCTGATTAATCGATTATCAAAATAGTTGGCAACTAATGGATTAATTGATTAAGCACTGCAGCTCTACTCGTAGTGATGAACCTACAGAGAATTATCACCTGAATCTGCAGCTTTCCTCGGCTTTATGGAGCTTTACAGTGAGTTTCAGCTGTTTTGCTGTCAGGCTGCAACTTTACTCTTCCTGTTCACTCACCGCTCTCATAGCGTCCTTTTAGGGAGCTGTTGTCAGAGCAAAAGCTCTAAAAACTCAGTGTACACTAACTGCTCAGCACCAAACGGCAGACATTTAGCAACTAACTAGTAAACATCGTGGAGCATTTAGTAGCTAAAGAGACAGATATTTCCCTCTGGAGACGGTAGAAACGTAAACGGAGCTAAAAACAGAGTCGATATCGGACTTGCATTCATCAGGTGGCCAGAAACACGACTCCAACGACTCCACTCTGGATGTGTAAATAGGCAGCTCTTTGCTAACATGCGACAACTTTATAAGGTGATAATCTTTTCAGTATTTAGAGCTTGTTGTGCTCCACTCAAGTGGCCGAAAAAGATTATTGGGGCTTTGACTTGATCTGCCTTATGTCAGGAATTAAAATTGCACAAAACAGGACAAGATTTAAAAAAAATGAAGACAAAACTTCACATTAGGATTTGTCAGATTTGATGATTGTTTTTAATGCTTTTTTAAATGTTCTTTGTGATGTTTTGCAGAAAAATGTGCTTTACAGAAGTTACTAAACCCAAACCAGATTTGATCAATTACAGTATAAACAGAGAAAAGCTTAGAAATATAGGACCTTCAATCTGTTTGACTTTTTTTTTTACTGCACTTGGCAATATTGGTGGAGAATGATTTTATGTTAAAATGATATTTACTTTAAATGGTGCGTCGTCCTTCAGGTCAGTTCTACCATGGGATTGAATATGAGGTGTCAGACCTGCGTCCAGGTGAAGTCCCAGAGAAACCAGACGCTACCATGTTTGTGAAAGGACAGGAGCTCAATGTGACCAGGTACACTACATACATATACAGATACAAGTGTGTCCCATCTCAGTTTGCATGCAAAGTGTGTCTAAAATGAATGAATAAATGGTCCACGTGACATTTCTGTGTTGGGCCACAGAGGCTGGCAGAGAGACTTCAGGCAGGATGTGAAGAACGGAGAAAATGTTCCCTGCTGGTTCATTCACAGTAATGGAACAGGCCTCATCGATGGAGAGGCAGCAGACTACATTGTGTCAGGCCTTTTTAAAACAGTTTAAAAACAGGTCACACATCATCAATGTCTACCACAGAAATGATCTAAATCAAGTGAAAAATGTCGATCAGTCAAAGTCCAAGATGACGTCCTCAAATGTCTTGTTTCAGAGATTTCAGACTTTTTTTTCCTAAAATTTACTCAAACCGATTAAAGGTACTGTTTGTAACCTCTTACACTCTTATAAATCATTGCGGGTTGGTGTCCCATGCACTCTCACGTGTGGCTACGCTGTTCCAACACAAACTACACGGAAGCACCAAAACTGCAAAGTTATATCTAGTGAAGCCCGTCTTATAAAACAGCGTCAACTAATGCTGCTCCAGCCCCCCGACCGCGGTTGGAGGACGCAGGGGAGATCGTAGCCCTGGTCTCCAGGGCCGGAGTCGATGCTGCTCTGCTTCGCTACCTGCCTTCACTCACACGCCGTGCTCGTTCTCACTCGCTCCACCTCTCATGTGCATGCGCGCACACTACACACTGCAGAAGAGTTAATTTAGCTCTGAGAATATCTAGTGAATGTACGGAGGAAGTTTGTGCAGAAATAAATGCTGCAGCTAACTAATCGATTAATTGTTGCAGCTCTAGTTTCATTGTTTCCGACATTGTACAGTAGAAAACACAGTAAATGTTTGTCATGTCTGACTTTGAGAATGTCCTGCTAATTAAATAAAATCCCTGTGTGATGACACTGGCGCGTCCTGCTTTTTTAATTGGTGTAGTTGTTTGCTAATGTGAGTAGCTGACAAGATGTAGAATGGGGTCCAAACTGTCTCCAAGCAGTGTACAGCAACTCTGATGAAAAGGTCTGTTCATGTGAGGTCTACTGTGGGACTCCTAAACCACATGATTCCAAATAAATGTCACCTTTAGTTGTGACACATTGGTGAAACATTTCTTCATGGTTAAACTGTGTACCAAATGACTCTGATTATTGTTTTACTACAGGAAATATTCCCTTAATGTGGGCCTTAATTGGTGGTTTACACTTTATGATGCTGTAATCGACCTTATTCACATCTCAGCATGTGGAGAAGGAATGAATACATTCATGAAGGAGAAAACCCCGAGATTCATGTTAACTTAAAGGAACAGTGTGCAACATTTCGGGGATCTAGCAACAGAAATGGAATATAATATTCATAACATTGGGCAGCTCCGGGGTCTGAGAAGTGAAGCCAATGCGGAAGTGACTTAAACCTGCATTCTTTCAAACAGCCAGCAGGGGGCGACTCCTCTGGTTGCAAAAAGTCTGATTGTATAGAAGTCTATGAGAAAAAGACCCTACTTCTCAGCCAGGACACTCCAATAGAAAACACAGGTATCCCTTAAACAAACAAGTCTGGACTGGATGGGTCTTATTTTAGGTGTGGAAATCTTCCCTTTGCTGCACATACAAATTTATTTACGGGAAACACTGACTCACATAAACAGTTGCAGAGGCGGAGGGTCCCTCCTCCTGCAGCAGACTGTGTGGGTGGAGTAAAACTCTGATGGGAAGACTTGATCCCCACATGCCTTGAATTCCCTCCACCCTTGTTTTCATGTAGCATGCCGGAGCAGAGGCTCCTCTGGTTCCCAGCCATGCCTGCTCTGTGGACAGTCACCATGCTGCTGTGGATTTGTGTTTGCATCTGGCTTCCAGCTCAGGTTCAGGGAGCGCTGGTGGTTTCTCGCAGAGATGCTCTGGGGCAGGTATTTATTAACATGTTGCATGTAAACTGTTTTGTTATTTTCTATGGTCAGTGAATATACAAGCCTGTATATTTTCAGTTGTAAGTTGATCTTTCCCGTGAATCCCCAGGCACGCAGGAAGTGGCTGCTTTGCATGTCTGGCAGCAGCAAGTGTTTTCTCGGAAAGGGGAATAAAAGAAAGTCTGTTTCTATTTCATTCAATCCAGGAAAGAAAAAAAAGGTCAATATTTCAGTTTTTTGGGGGTTTAAAGGTACAACTTAAGAAATTTGATAAAGATAAAGATAATAACCAGGTTCATCAGTGATAGCAGAGGGACGGTAGCCTGATATTAATTAGGGAAGCACCGATATCAGATATCGTGCGAATACTGACTCAAATAGCTGGAAGATCAGTTTCAATGGGGCCAATCTATTCAATTAAATTCTATATGTATATACTACATTTATTTAAACAAGAATTTTAATTACTGTTTTGACCAATTTGTTGCTGCATTGTAATTCCTATCAATTTTGAAGATTTCTTTTACCAGGTTGCTGGTGTACGATTCATTATTTTAATAATAAATAACAATTCAGTAAATGTATATCTTTGTATTTATTTGTTACATGTTGTTTTACAAAGTTAAGAAAGCAATGTTAAATCAAACAAGATGTTGTCTTACACATAAAATACTGATCCCAGTCACCTCCACACAGTGAGGCATACAGCTTATTAATTAAACACTGGTATCTGATCGGTACTCGGTATTGTCCGATACTCAAAGCCCAGGTATCGTATCGGTATCGGTATCGGTATCGGGACTGAAAAAGCCAGATTGGTGCATCCCCATTTTCAATGTAGGAGTGAAATACACGTAAATAACGTTTCCTGCAAACTGGTGAAATTGTTTTTCGTCCTCACCAATATGTTTTTCGACATGAGAGGTTTCTCAGAACGCTGACCATTAAAAATGACTCTGCATTTCAACTTTTTCTTTCAAAGCAAAGATTTTAACACGATGACATGATAACTCAAAGTATGCAGCTACTTATGCAAGGCCTGCCGATCACTGTCGTATTTGCAAAGAACATTTTACTGGATTCATCATTTTTTGCATTAAAGAAGAGGCAGAGACATAATTTTTTCTACTGCAATTAGGCTCAATAGACCAGAATGCAATGCAGCTGCAAGAAACAATGTATTTCGACCGAGAATGGGGTGTCACTGTGATGCCTGCTCCGTCCTCCTCTGCCTTCTGTTCCTCTTGTGGCCTCCAACCCACCTACGCTTCAGTTTCTTTAACTAACCATGTCCTGTCATTTCAGACTTTCTCATAACTCACCCCACCTCTGCCACCTGCCCATATACATGCTTCCTCAGTTTTGTCACACCAGCCTGCCTGCCGCAACTCGTTTATTCCTGCCAGTTCATGCTTGTTTGTTGTCTGACCTTTACATTCCCACACCTGTCTCAAAGCCACACCTTGCTCGTTTAATCTTCTCGAAAAACTTGCTCTACCTGACATTTTGTGAACCATATAGAGGGCAACTTTAATGAAAATGATGAAGATCATATCAAAAGCATGAGTGCTTCAGATCGGGATGCAGTGTTGGTACAAAACTGTTTGAAAATCTGTTTTTACAATGCCAAACATACAAGGAAAAATCAAGTTTACTGTACATCAATCTCCAATCCTGCTGTACTTCTCTCAATAAGCATGCAGTCATACTGTGTTGTCTTCCAGGAAACCAGAGAAGCTGTGGGCCCCAGGACAATAAAGGTACTCATAATTCAAATAGTTATTAACACAAGTATAAAGTACTCTACTGATGTTCATTTCACCCTGGTTGTGAAAATAAATACTTTTGTCTCTTTTTCTTCTACAGAAAAGAAGCACAAGCTCTGCAAATGTAAGGAAACAATTTTGATATTGATATAAAATTCAAAACAGAGGTATGACCTTTCCTAACAACAGGATATTTATACATTCATGTCATTGTGAAATTAATTGTGAAACCTGGATATAATAATTCATTACACATGAGGCCATGGTCAAGATGGCTGGTAGCTTCTATCTCACAGTGGTGGTATTGTTACTGTTTGCAAGATGAAGTCCACATTTTCTATAAACTCTCATTGCTTCCAGATGTCACTCGTTCCCCCTGCGGTGTCCATTGGCACGTATTTCTTTTCTCTTTGCTTTGCTGGAGACGATAAACATGCTGGAAGTGATTCGTGTTTATTCCTTTCTCTAGAAAGTTTTGTCTTGTGTTGTGTTACATAACAGTGACCTCTCTGGGTTTTGTGACATGGATAATTTGGGGACATTTCTCATGACATCTGATCCCCAGTTCAGTAGAGAGACGACAATAAGCTCCCAGTTCTCACCACCACTGGTGTTGCTATAATTATAGCTGAGACGATAATTCAATATGATAATTTATCGTCTCTCAGTGGAATCGCATCGTGATGAAATCATATATCGTGATACACAATTATGTCGTCTAAATTAATATTAAGAAGCACATCAATGCTTGATGTGGAAAAAATACTCTCTTATTCACATGTTGGCATGTTTATTGGCCGGTATCAGCCATCTTAGCGACTTATTCCCATATTTATTCATTATTTCTTTAAGCATGGGAAGGGTTCAGTGATTTATTGGGAAAAATGAAAACACAAAGGCGTACTGGCATGGGGTGGCAAGTCTGAACAGAATTAAATGAGGCAAGTACAGTTAACAAATAGTATCAGATGATTTAAAGCAATGACACTAAGTGGAAACAGGTGGTCAGGTGACTCGAGGTAAAGAGGTTACTTCAGGACACATGAGGGAAAGTCTGAGGACCTCTGGTGGACAAGTAGAGAATGACAAAGAATGAGGCAGGATGTGTCCATCCTTTCAGATGGTGGAGGTGTACAGCGTGAGAGTGGACTCCACTGTGACGTCTCGTTTCGCCCACACCATCATGACCTCCAAGGCTCTGAACAAAGCAACGTCCTCCCAGGAAATCTTCTTCGAAGTGGAGCTGCCCAAGACTGCCTTCATCGTCAACTTCAGCATGTCAGTTAAAATGTAGTACTTTAAACTGTGAGCATAGATCCTGTCTTTCTTTACCTTTTGACAAGTGTCTTTGTGCCTCACAGGGAAATTGATGGTCAGATGTATGCTGGGGTCGTAAAGGAAAAAGAGAAAGCTAAGAAACAGTATGATAAGGCTGTTTCCTCTGGACAGACTGCTGGACTGGTGAAGTATGTTGTTACAGTGTGCATTGAACCAGTTGTGGTGGTGGTTGTGTGAACAACACATTAACCCATTTGTGCCCAAAGACTTTATTAAGTATGTGTCACGGTTTGCTCCTTTTCATGCCTGTACTCTGGATTCTCCCACAACTCTGCCCTCACCTCACCCCACTAGTCAGCCACTTCCCCCTCATCAACCCACCTGAGCTCACAGCTCCAAATCATCAGACATCAAGCCAGTATTTAAACCTCCCCATTTCACTCACTCATTGACAGATTGTTCTTCGCCCCCATGCAAGACTCTCCAGCGCTCATCCTTGAACTGATCTCCCGTTGCCGACCTCGCCTTTCTCTGACTTACCACCTATTAGAATATGATAAGGAAAAATGCCACAACATTTGTTCTGATTGGTCAAAAGTCTTGAAATTTGATGTGGACATACTTTGGGCAAGTATCTAACAGTTCAACTTAAAAATCACACTTTTATTACAGTAATAGTCAAATTCAGGATTTTTGTAAAACAAGGAAAAAGGCTAAAATTTTGTTCATAGATACCAAATACTTGATTGTGCTCCTTGTAGTTTCTGAGATACAGACATTTTTAGAATCATACTATGTAGTGTTTGGGCACATGGGACTACTGTTTTTTCCTAAAATATAATGTAGTCTATTGCAACATCAGTAGTCCCATACACCCAAAGACTAGATATAGTTTGATAAGAAAAACTCACTTTTCAGCCAAATGGTTTGACCGATTTTTAAATTAAAGCTTTCAGTTGCGGGCAGAAATGGGTTAAAGTAATACATGCACATCATTACAGAGCTTCTGGAAGGAATATGGAGAAGTTTTCGGTGTCTGTCAACATTGCAGCCAAAAACAGCGTGACTTTCGTTCTGACCTACGAGGAGCTCCTTCAGAGGAAACTGGGCCAGTATGAGATTCTGACCCGGGTTAAACCCAAACAACCGGTGCAGGAGTTTCAGGTTGGACACACTTTCCTCTTTTAGTTTTCTTAATAATGGCAT
This sequence comes from Sebastiscus tertius, assembly GCA_916701665.1. Taxonomy (NCBI): domain Eukaryota; kingdom Metazoa; phylum Chordata; class Actinopteri; order Perciformes; family Sebastidae; genus Sebastiscus; species Sebastiscus tertius. The sequence continues at coordinate 26,041 of CAKAOH010040042.1, forward strand.
ACTGGTCAGGAGGAGCTGAAAAACTGATTGTCCAGTGTTAGGAATGTAAAATGTGAGGAATTTGTGTCCACACTTGATCTGCCTCAGTGATAATGTGTTCGTCTGTGTGTGTGGAGACAGATTGTGACAAACATCTATGAGCCTCAGGGCATTGCTTTTGTTGATGCCTCTACAACTTTCCTCTCCAACGAGCTGCTCCCGCTGGTGGAGAAAACCGTCACAGACAAGAAGGTAGATTTAACGAAAATCTTCTTTATAGACTTAAAAATGTTATGATTTTTTTAAGGGCCTGTTACAGGCATGAATAGGGTACATTTTGATTACTTACATTAAGACAGTTATATTTTTGTATTACAAGTTTTCTGTAATGTTATGTTTAAATATGCAAATAATGCATTCTTATTAAATATGTGCCAATATGCATACATTTCGAATATATCTTCGAATACAGCCATTTAAAAAAAAAAAAGATTTTTGCCATGTTTTTAGGAATAAAATGTTGTAAGAATCAGGCTATGAATGATATACGAACAAACCCCTCTGTAAAAACCTTAAGAATATAGATAAGAATGAAACTGGAAAGTTTGTTGTTACTGAAGTGGAGATTTCTGGCTCAGAGTGAGAAAATAAAACTAATTTTGAGAAAACGGTCATCAAAGATATGGATTGTAAAATTCCATACATTTTACAAGACACTACACGTGAATGGGGTAAAATCTATCTATCTATCTATCTATCTATCTATCTATCTATCTATCTATCTATCTATCTATCACCATGAAACTTCCCCAGTTGGTTAGTTACATAAAGACAATTATTTTTTTATATTCCAAGTTTTCTGATATTTTGTTTAAATATGCAATGAGGCATTATCTAATAATAACTTTTGGAAAATTTAAGATAAATCTACAGATGCAAAAAGACAAAGCAGTAAAATAAACGCCTAAATGTGTATTTTGGATGTTTTTTTTTTCCACTAGTCTGAAAAAAGAGAAGTTATGGAAGCAAAACAGCCCAAAATCTCAAAATTGACCAGTGCATGAACAATGATGTTTTAAAAAATAAATGCTGCGTAGGATTGCTTCACACTCGTTTGATCCCAACATTTCCAATAATTCCAGAGCATTGTAAAGTCCAAAAGTCAACAGTTATTGAAAATAGGATAGATGCAATAATTTCAAAAATTCATGTTTTTATCGAACAAAATATTCTGCTTCAATCCATGTTGGCGTTTAGCCTTTCAAAAACATTTTCACTGTGGGCAAAAAACTGTTCGCACACAAAGGATGCAAACCTGTATTAACAGGGTGGTCTAGCAGCAATCAAATGTTATATTCATAAAAGAAAGTTGATTTAATAAAAAAAAAAGACTGGCTCATTTAATCTGATGAATCAATTTATTCAAATTGAGAATTTTGTTTGAGGATTTTTATTTAGGTATGATGTGGTCATAACAGACATTTGAAGCTTCATCGCTTGAACTACTCTATTGGTATCGGTATCACTTAAAGGGTAGCCTATACTGGTATTGGTATTGGCATCTGTAGCTGTAGCCTCTTAGTCTTCTTGAATGGTTGTCATCAACAAAACAAAATCATTTCCATTTTGTTTATTACTGTCATTAAATACTCTGGTATCACCTGCAGTGGATGGAGATCCTCATTTCATGATCGAGCTCCCTGAAAGAGACGACGCGCTGTGCTTCAACATCAACGAAGTACCAGGAACCATTTTCAACCTGGTGAAAGACCCAAAAAAAGGTCAGCCCGGAGTCCAGATCATCATCATCATTCTTACTCCTGACTTTTTACTGCACATGTGTACTCCTTGTAGATGATGAAGACTTTGGACATCACAGTGAGTGACTGAATCCCGTGTTGTTTCCTCAGGTATTTTGG
>CAKAOH010040044.1:0-38110 GCA_916701665.1 Sebastiscus tertius
CCCCCCCCATCTGTGGAATGAATCAACACCCCCATTGATCACAACCGCAATGCGTGGATGTCACACACACATGCAAATTAACTCTGGAAAGCACACGCACACATTTGCTCATATAGACACGTAAAATGTTGGTATGCAAACGCACACAACGCTTAGTCACCACACACACGCACACAAGGTGAGGTTACGTAAACCCCGGGCACGCGGAGGGCAGTGGGTTAGTGTGGATTTCAATAGCGATGAAGCGGTCAGAAGGCCTCACCCACAATGGACAGCTGAAGAAAAAAAAACTAAAAATAACTTAGACTTAAGAAATACAGAACAATTATCTCCTCCTTTGTCAATGATAAAGGTATCACAATTACTTTGTCATATACTGATATTTAAAAATGTCTAATAAGTCCATGAAATGATGCATAATGCTCAGAAATGTGTAGCAAAAGCACTTCCAGCTAAACTCGGCCCGCCTTGTTGTTTCCTGTTCTTCCTTTAGGTTTGTAAACCTCCTTTTTCTTTCGCTCTCTCCATAAAAAGGCATGAGGAATGTGGATCATCCAACACCCACATTTTGTTTTTCTTAAAGAAGGTCAGCACAGTAAAAAAAAAAAAAAGAAGACAAATGAGCTCCTCTGATTTCATGTGTATTTATGCTCTTTAATTATCAAAAGCATGTAAAGAAAACCCGTCATTAGGCCTTCTTTTAATACATTTAACAGGAATAAACATGTTTAGCCCATCAAGAAGCTCAGAGTTGTTGTTCTGCACGGCAACAAGCTAGTGTACATCTAGTCCTACTTATTCTGGTAGCAGCGTGGTATGATAATGTACAGACTGCATATAAAGCCCCACTGTTCTGCACAGATGAATAGTCATGATTCATAGTGGAGGATGAAGTGAGTCTCACTCTGTATGGACATTTTCATGGTCTGATAAGTTTCACTGCTTTACTCAAAGTCTCTCTTGACTTTGTCTACTTTATGATGTTTTTTGAATCATGATGTTTCTTCATTTTTAGTAAATTCAGAATTGGATTGAAACATGGCCGTGTTTCTTATTTACTGAGCTTTATTAAGACTTTTCCAGTTTTACATCTAAGCCGCAAAGAATAAGTGAATATACCCAAATCATAAATAGTTAAATAATTAAATAATGGGGATCTATTAGCAGAAATGGAATACAATATTCATAACTATATTTTCATTAGTGTATAATCACCTGAAACTAAGAATCATTGTGTTTTCGTTAGCTTAGAATGAGCCCTTCATATCTACATAGGGAGCAGGTTCTCTTCACGGAGTCCGCCATGTTGTTCAAACCAAACTCTGAGGCTACGTTTCAAATCACATACTTTTTCTTTTTACTTTTAGTACATACTGCAGCTGCCCTTACAAAGTGTGTATTGTTGCATGCAGTATCCATAAAATTGGGACATACTGCTTCCTCATAACATTGCTCCTTGCACTTTGACCCTCTTGCTCATATAACCGCTGCGCAGAGGATTGTGGATCAGAATAGCCAGAACAGCATGCTGCAAAATGCTACAGCTGTAGTAGTACATCCTTGTATTTTTGGCATACCGCATTTGACATACTATGTATTGGGATATACTAAATCTTTTTCTGGTATACTAAATAGCATGTATGGGTATTGGAACGCACATGGGCTCTAGCGAGCGTTTTTTTACGTTACCTGAAGGCCACCGCAGTTCTCCGACACGCTTGTGAAACTGCGGTAACGTGAGCTGCAGAGTATTCAACCAGCCGCCGTCTGATTGCTGTGGTTCCTTAAGTTGTGTTATTATGGTATGGGTGGCCTCTGAGTGAGGCGAACGGCGTTACCACGGTTTTGCACTCGACAGCTCACATTACCGCAGTCTTGGAAAGGGAGGAGTGAGCGGAGGGATACTCAGTTGGTTGCAATCTGTAACCACACCACTAGATGTCGTCAAATCCTACACATTGTACCTTGAAGACATTTCCATTCTTACATTTAAATTACAATTACAATAAATTGAGGGTTTGCAGCGGCTATGAGCCAAAGCATGGCTAAAAGACCATTATTCTTTTATTTAGTACAGCTTTGATATATGTACTCATGCCAGTAGTACAGTATTATTGTAAATCATAATAAAAACCTGCTGTATAACCTGGGAATGTACAGGTTAATGCACATGGTCATCTGCCAGGTCCAAATTCTTCTGGTTTTGTGTTTGTGGTAAAGTTCTCCCTGTTTTGATGTTTCTGTACTGCAGAAGAAATCCCCTGTCAGTCAGTCCCACAGTGTGATGTTTCCCTTGAATTTTCTGTTCTGATGAATTTTGAGTTTCTGTGGGATGTCGCTGTTCTCTTTTACTTTTATGCTACCCGCCTGCCTCCTCTAACATTTATTCAAGACATTCAAAACTGCATCACTTCTGTGGACCATGGGATTGTTTCCAGGAAAGATTTACTATTTGATGCTCAACAGTAGCAAAAGTTAAAAGCTTTCGTGCACCAACAGCGGGTGGCATCACTGTTGTGTCCTCTAGTGTTAAAGAAGAAAATAAGGCTTTTATTTATGGGAGATTGTGTCTTTAAAATGAAAATACACAGAACAAAATGTTAAGATTTGACCACCATTATATAATGTTGTTTGCACACCAACACCTGAGATTCCTGTCTTTTAAAGCCAATATTTGCACATGTTTTTATGTTATACAATCTGTCAAATTATTCCAATAGCATATATTTTGTTTGTAGAAAAATGAGACCATGACAGTGAGTCTATGCATTGTTTTTATTTCAGATTCCACAGGTCAGATCCAAGAATTACTGAAAATCGTAGTCAAGAGGTCTGTCACATTTGCTGTGTTAAATCTGCGTACTTTAAAGTTACAGATGCAACACTTCATCACAGATGTTTTCCCCACCTTGGTGCGTTGCATGCACCTTTTACACTTTTAACTTCCCACTTCTGACTGTAAAGGAACTCAGCTAAACCTCCTGTCATGGTGTTGCAGTTGGAATAGAAGCATCCACCGTATACTGTGGCACTCAAGCACTTACTGTCAAATGGAAAAAGTGAACTTTTCATTTCATTCAGTGGACTTTAGAGCAACTTTTAAGTGGTTCTTCTGGTAGATGGAAATAAAACAACCTGTTCGTTTATGGAAGGAAAAAATCCTGGACACCAGAACTGAGAGGCGCCACTGAATTGCATTTGTTTTGTTTATTTTACAGCTCATTTGAGTACCCCTGCAGTAAACATATGTCCAAATGCCTCCAGTCAGGTGTGCATGACTCTGAAGGCGACAAGATGTTTTTTCCATGCGTCTATGATGAAATCCCCTTGAAAGGTGTGAGTCAACAGTTCAACAGCTGGTTTGTCCTTTGACCACCACACCCACTGATACGGACACGTATTAACAGGTCAAACATGAAGCACCCACAGTTAAACATGCACTCACACATCTACACACATGCTTCAAAGCCACCACGAAAATCTATCATTTACAAGTCAAATGAACTATAAATGGGAAGTCCCACTGCAATGTACAGCACTATGTGTGTTTGTGTATGTCTTATAATAATCCTTAAATCCTACAATAATAATAATAATAATAATAATAATAATAATAATAATAATAGTTTTTCATGATGCCATAATGATGCACACATGAGTAAAGTAATATTATTTCATGTCACATTTGGCATCGCTATGGTTCTGACCACTATTTTATTTAACTGCTATACTATATATCATATTGTCAATATATATGTATACTTTTCTTTCAAATTGTTTTTTTCATTATGATAGATAGATAGATAGATAGATGGATAGATAGATCAGTCAGTATGATTAAGTACAGTACAGTATGTGTAGCAGTACTATTTTGCTGCTCAGTGACGACACCTTGTGGCCGCGACTGTTTACTGCAGCTTTGATTTCTGTGCTGGAGATGAACTGAGTGGAGTCATGAGCGCAGTGTGACACAGATGGTGCACTAGAGCCACTGGTTAGGAAACACTTGGCAGGTCAACACAAAAAAATCCTCCTCAGGCTTAAAAGAAAGAAAGATAGAAAGAAAGAGGAAGATAATTTATGTCAGATAATATCAAAGGATTCTTCAGGAGCCAATTATAAATAAATGTTGTATGGGTTCATTTAAAACTGTCACTTTTCCAAGAAACTGTTGAGTATTTCATATGAAGAGCAGTTATTAAATGACACACATGCTGCCACTCCTCTCTCATTTACTTATAAGCTACCTGTGCATCTAAAAAGACATGAATTGACTTGAACTTGTGCAGCATATGGCAACTCTGTAAAGGAAGTTTACTTTACAACCAACATAGCCTCTGACATTACGAGTTGTCTCCTGTAGATATACCTCTAAAGTTAAAGTTTGATGGCTAAATTAGTATATTCATTCTAATTTTATAAACATTTAGTCTGTATAAATTCCTATAAACAACTCAATTACATGGCAACCGTGAAAAATTCCAACATTTTAAGGCATTTGGCTGCACTAAAACTGATACTGATCATTCAACAACCAGTGTTATGAGGCCGCAAACCAGTGGAATAGCACTGGCGGCAATCACAATGTGAGAACACATTATTTTTTACGAGATGACTGCTCTGGTCTCAATACTGGCATCCAAAGTCTATTAAGGGACATTAAAAGACGGTATTCTTTATAAACTGACACTATTATCACATTTCACCAAGCAGATTTAGGAGTTGCTTCTCTCTCAGGAGCATTCCTGCATGAACAGAAATATTATTGAAATATCTAAATTACAACTGAACCCCCCCCCCATGTATTTATAAATTTGCCAAAAAAATCACATCTACTAACTTCTTATCATCAAACAGCAACTGCTACTTCCACAATAATGTAGATGATCTTGAAAATGACTCTGTTTACATGTTAAACATTTAAGTTTCATGTGGATGCAAGAATGGAAGAATAAATTATGTGATTTTAAATTTAGTCTTATGAATATGGCTTCAAACACTGCATTTTACTGATGCCATGGGATGCATTTTCTCCTTAAAGGGGCTCTCAAGTGATTAAGTTTGTTTGTATTTAAATGCTGAAATAAATAACCAAACGGGACATAAATACATATAAGTCTTAAATCTTTTTCTACATTTTTGTTCAGTTATTTATTTATGTGTCCCTATGTTACCTCATTAGCACAGAGACTGAGAAAGTTGGGGGCACACAAAAGACAACTTTAAAGAAAGAACGGTCAAAATTGAAGCAATTTTTTAGTCTCAACTTTTGCCATCACTAATATTGCACAGCTATCATTTTTAGTGGAGGCAGTTGTGAAACTGTGACAGCAGTGCTGGACAACAAATCCAATGATAGTGATAACAAATCAGTAAAAGTTGAGATATCATAAACAAGAGTTAGACCAAATTTATTGTAAAAATGAGTTTCACACACAACACAGATTCACAAAACTATTTGTCAGTCAAATTAGCTCCATTCTTCATGCATCAACATACGCATAGAGTCCATAAGAGTAAAAGTAAAAAGTAAAATACATATCAACAGTTAAATCATTCAACAGTTAGCCTACTAAGAATGTTAGCGTTAGCCTCGGACAGCTATAGACTAGTGGCTAGCTAGCCGACTCTTGTGGTCCTCCATATCGTTTAGTTATTAAATACATAAATAAAGAAAAATAAAAATCAATAAATGCTGAAATAAATAACCAAACAGGACATAAATACATATAAGTCTTAAAATCTTTTTCTACATTTTTGTTCAGTTATTTATTTCGGTGTCCCTATGTTACCTCATTAGCACAGAGACTGAGAAATATATAACAAAATACAATTTATTTATTCTTTTATTTATTTATTTTTCTATGTATTCATTTCCATATTCATTCATTTATATTGTATTTATTTATTTATGCAATTTTCTTTTATTATTTATTTATTTATTTATTTATTTCAGCAGCATCAGCATGAGCAACAAAATCAATCAACATGAGGGTAGGAAGCTCAGTTAGCTTACCTGGTAGAGCAGGCGCCCCATGTATCAAGGCTTGTCACAAAACAGAAAATACAAAATTCATTCAAGACAACATGAACTCTCTGATTCTGTACTTAGCTGGCTTTGGGATGACCTGGTTTTGACCTGTCTATTTGGCTTAGTAAAGACTTGTTTAATTCAGGTCCTGCCTCTGCCTTGTGTGTTGCTCTTGTGTCTTTACTATAAACACAACATGTACAACAGGTCCACAGATACTTCTGTCATGACTTTCATATTGAATTACTGCTGATTTATTTCAAATATTTAGATGGTAAATTGATATCAAATGCACATTCAATTCTACATATTCCAATATTATAAGAAAACAAGAAATAAGTCTTGACTGAATCTTGGGTGCTTCTGGATAAATGATTGTAACTTCAGGACAGTGCTGGAGTCCGTAGACAGGTTACAGTGAGATCAGAGCTTAAATTAATAGCTTCCCTTACCAAAAAGAAGTTTATTCAAGTGTGCTATTAGTATTCTTCTTTTAAACTTAAAATAAGACAGTATACTTTAAGTTTACTTTTTATGTACTTATCAAAGATATACTTAACAAAAGTATACATAAGTATACTTGGTTTATACTGACAAGTATACAGAAAAGTCTAAGTATAATTGTCTTATAGGCCCACTTGTACTTAGTCTTTTGATCGAAATATACTTAAACTAAAAAAACTATACTTAAGGCTTGTAGTTGTGCTTACCTTTTGATAGAGTAGCCTATTAAAGTGTGTGATGATATAACTTGAGAGGAAAAATATACATTCCAGCGTATACTGTAGATGTTTAATGGATCTGTGGCTGTTGCTTTGATTTCTTAGTCTTTTTTAGTAGCCTACATGTCTCATTTCATCCTCATCAGTGACCTCTAGCTTCAGCCCTGAAGTATGTACATCATATGAGTTCAATTGCTGAGTTGTTTGAAATCTACAGGGAGTATAGTTATAAAGTTCACCTTTTGACCTTTAACAGTAAGTTGACTTGAGCAACTTAAACCTACCTGTTTACTGAAGACAAAGAAGTATGAAAATTGAAAACATGATAAACAAATATTGGGTGAAAACAGGCAATTAAAGTCATTGCAAACACACTTAAATATATGTATTGTGTGTATTAATTTTACAATTATTTATTTTTTTAGAATTGCAAATAAAGACACAAACACTCCAGTGTATGAGGCAGTGATGCAAGTTATTTCCTCGGAAGATATTTCTGTCAAAACAAGTCGAGCAAAAAAGATTCTGCTGAATGATCAACATGATAAGCATCTGACCATGAGCATGGAGGTAGAGTGGGAGTAAATCACTGCACTTTTTCCAATGAAAACATTTCTCCTCTTCCTCAGATACGCCTCTTCATACCCTTTATCTCCCTGTCCAGTCACCTGCATCACGTCATGCAGTAGTTGCAATAAAACATGCCAGAAATTCAAAGAGGAAACAGTTGAAGGGGATTTTAGGATTCCTTTATTATTGTTTCACTCTGGCTCGCACATTCCTGTGTAAATATACACTTTCAGTTATATGTGGGTGAATAAGCATACATTATTGTTTGGTGAGATTTCCATTGTTTTCATCTGTTGTTGCAGCAGTTTTAAACCATGAATCAGGACTATGTCTCATTCGGGATTACAGCTCAAAAATCTGTCTCACCAGGAATGTTGTTTCACCTCCTCTGTGCTTATTTTCATGGTAATTGGCATTCATTTCTTGTGTTGTAAGGGTTTTAAGACTCCAAGGCCCTGAACTTTGTACTCCTTGTGTTTTTGGTAGCTTGTGATTTTTGGTGATTAGGGAATTTGAATATATTCTAATATTGCTCTCATTATAAAATGGTGGGCCTGTATTGTTGGCCATTTACAGCCTTCAGTGTACATTGTTCTGTATCAACTTAAAACCCTCTGTCTGAGGAAGAGTGTCTGACTTCGAACAAGCCTTCTTTTGTGTTCTTTGTGCCATTAAATGCCTGCAATTATGCATATATTGACCATATTAAATACATTTCTGTGCTTTTCTACATTCAGAAGCTCCTCTCTTTTTCCTTCTTGTCACTTTGCCTGGAAAATGCCAACATAAAAAAACACTTAAACTTTATTACAATCATCATATACAGGTACATACATGAACTTTGACCTCTACATTTAACCCATTCTAAGCATTGAGCTGCTGCAAAGCGCCCGGGGAGCAACTGGGGGGGTTCAGTGTCTCGCTCAAGGACTCTTCAACATGTGGACAGGAGGAGCTAGGGATCGAACCGCTAACCTTTTAGTCAAAGGATGCTCTACCCACTGAGCCACAGCCGCTCCGACCAAGCATGTAGATTTCATTTCAATTTTAGTGGGGACACATATTAAGCAGGGGGGTTCTGGGGGCAGGACATTTTGAGCGTCGAACAGTTAATTTCCTGCATTCTGGTGAATATTTCTGCATCAATTTGTGGTGGAAATGTCTTCATTTATGTAAAGGAAAACACAAATGTGCCAAAATATAATGGAATATAATGCAGAAAGGCTCTCAGGTATTCTATTGTTTTCAAATATTTATTCTCCTGTAGATCAACTTTTCTCATTTAATGTTATCCCTGCTGAGTCAACACACATGTAGACATGATTTACTCTTCCGTCCTCTTTTGTGTCTTTTGTTTGGAGAAGTAACCTCTTTAAATGTGCATGTGACACCTATTCACTTCAATGAATTCATTTTAATTCATTTATAAACCCCTGGACTTCTCCATATGTAGTGTAATGATGTGAAGTGTCTGAGCGTGTCCTTGCAAGTGAGGATAGTTGGAGGGAATTCATGTTATACAAGCAGGTTCATCACATCTTGACGGAACAATCATAATGTCTCATCCTATTACGTTCCTCTGTGAGTTTCTCTCAGTTAATATACACACATGCTGTATAATTGCAATATCATACGAACTGAGTGTAAAAAGAAGTTGCTAAGCGTCAAAATATTTTCTGTGTTGCAATAATCTTTGGGGGCTCCTCCTCCTTTTCTTCCCGTTCCACCATACAGGCTGACGCTCTATATATTACTGTACATTACTGTACATTACTCACATATGGTATTATATAATGTCAGGATATTGTGCAATAACTGAACCATGAAAACCCCAATAGGCTAACTCTGAAGGAATTCGTGAGGTAGTGAAAAATAACAGGAGGAGCGACAGAAAAAATACACCCAATGATCTCCAAAACCACACCAGACTTTAGCTCGGAGCTTGTTCTGTGAATCGTGTATATTTGGAGCTAAAAGGAGACTTATGTGGACGAAAAAAATGCACACACATTTATTTAACACTTACTTTTATTAGCAGTCAGACACAGGGAAATAAATGGTCTAGGTCAAAACTAACAGAAAATGTGTGTTTCTGAAAAAAGGAGCCCAATGAACCTGAAAGCATGCACATGGTTCACGTGCATATTTCATTATTTCAGCTTCAGGCTGGTCAAGTTGCCCTGAACCAACCCTTTGTACCCTTTTCTCCGGGGAACCCCTTTTTTTAGCAAGTGTTGAGTGATGTTTGGTCAGTCTGTTTGTTGACCGTGCACTCTCAGACCCCTTAGTGCTTTGCCAAAGGCCAGAGGTCTCCCAGGTTGGGCTGCTGAGAGTGACCGCTGGCCAGGACCTCGGGCCCCGAAATACAGCGGTACAACGGCCAGCTTGTTGCTGCGGTGGTATACTGAAAGTGGACCCAGCATGCTGGACTGTGACGCGCCACAGCACAGCCTGGTAGTCTTCGCCCTCAGACCAGAGCAAATAAACACGACCAGCTACACAAACACGTTGGTGGGGGTTGGGAAAGCCCACGCACAGCCCGCTACTAAAGGAGGGCGTCTAAGTATAGAGGGCTGGTTGGAGATGATGTTGCAACATTGTTTTCAGACAAAGTTGTATCAGGTCCATTAGTGAGAAGTAAGAAGTAAAGTTTGGCTAATAAAAAAATATCTAAAATTGCTGTAATTCAGTATTTTTTTCACATTTTTTTGAGTACACACAGAAGCTGATAAATAAATGCTTTCGATAATAAAGCCACAGCCTTCAAAAGAGCCACTTTAGCCCCACAAGTAATCGTACTTCTACTTAATTAAGTCATTATCTTTTGGCATTTTATCTGTTTTTCCACCCCTTATGAAATGCAGCAGGAATAAAAATCTAATTGTGTATTTTATTACTGAGTCAACCCACGTCCACATTGAGTTGTTTTCCATCTCCTCTGTCTTATCTGAGGACTGCATGAAATTGTTTTCGCCAGACAGACCTTGTGAGTCGGCAACCGGACATTATGTAACTGTGTAATTCAATGATTAGTCGGTCGTGTCAGGGGAATAATACGGCAAAGCTATTTTCAACCTCACAGTCCATCACCCAGTGTATAAACTTTATGAAAATACTACGATTAGTTGTGTTGCCCTTTCTCACAAGATCAATAAAACTGCAATAAATTAAAGACAGACAGAATGGGAAGGTGACCTGTTGGTTAAAGAGATGAGGTTTGAGTCTGTCCTTGAGCAATACACTAAACCTAATATTACCACTTTCTCCTCCATATTGTCCACAACTGCAGTTCTGTATTGTGCCATGGAGGGTGTTGCATGTTAATTTAATCTGCATGAATATGCATACAACAAAAATGAGAAATAAGAAAATGTTTTATTTTATTTTTTGCCTTTATAAGTGATGCATGGGAGCAGACAGGAAAAGGGGGGAGAGAGATGCAACAAAGTAGCCCAGCTGAACTTTAACAAGCGACTATCAGATTACAAAACCGCCAAGGCCATCAGGATGCCCCACAGTGAAACTGTTTTAAAAGTCTGGATTAGTGGTTGAACCAAGATCTGCACCAAAAACTAATCTTTTTTTTACATGCCCACTTTATGATAAGCACATGCAGTTTAAGGCAAAACCCATGCAGTTTTTTGAATGCAGTATAAGTGTGTTATTTTAAAAATTATATTCTAAAATTGGTGTATTTGAATATTTCTGCATACTGGGGTCCCTAAACAGTCTTGGAATTGCATACATTGGGTATCACTGTAAAACTGAGACTATTGTGGATCCAATGAGCCCAACTGTATTCATGTGTGATGGTGTTAGTCCCCATAGTAGCCATTTCATTGTAGTGAGACCATTTTTTAAAACTTGACCTCACTGTATAAAAGAGAGATTATACATCTAGGATAATCACAGCCTCATGAAACTTCACAGCCACAAATTAGAGACCTAGAGCATTCAGAGGATGGATGGCTTTCCTAGCTAGATTGACAATAAGGGGGTTTCTGAGCAGTTTTCAGAACAGAAGTGCTCGCCATCTAATCGCCAGAAAATGCAATTCTTTCAGAAATCTCCAAATGTCAAAAGTTTTTGATACCAAATCACAGCATGGCTTCTTCTATGGTGTTCCTCAAAGTCTTGGTGTCTCAATGTGGTATTTTGGAGGGATTCTTGATAATTTTTTATCAATTCTGGAAAATGATTAAATTTAGCACCAAATCTGTGTAACAAATGGTATTGACCCAAAAATTGCTGCATGAGACATACCAGAGCATGGGAAAGGCCATCACATACTTCTATCATAATGTTCTAAACCCTTATACACTTTCACAATTTATTTTCATTTTCATTTCTGATTTATGAGTAGAACAACTTGACACACAGTGTTGAGCTGTATCTCAAATTAATCTTCAGGTTCCCAGCTTTCAGATGATGCCCACCACCTCTATGTGACATCTACTGTTGACCTGCTATCTCCCCCTAAAGACTCCCTGTACCCCTATAAAAAAAAGACAAAAACGGCTCTATGTTGGTCTCTTAGGGTTAAAAAAGAACAACTTCTTGACCATGATCAGAACTGACGTCACTCAGACATAGGCCAACATCATGACCAATTTATTTTTCTTTGTGTCATGTGTTGGTCTTATGACAAACTGTCCTGCTGTCAAGCACACACGCCTTTAGTGGAGCAATAACCTCTCATCAGTTCATTGCTAATGAGTCACCATCAGGGAATAAAGTCATTAATGCAGTGTGGGTGAACTAAGGTAAACAAGTTACTTTAGTGTCTAAAAGTGCTAAAATGTGGTTTATTTATGAACAAATGTCCTCTTATCCAAAAGGTTTCATCAGTCTTGCTTATGGGGATTCCAAATCATGTAAACCTCTGTTGGTCATTCACATCTAACATGTTAAACGAGAGCTGCCGAAGTCACACATGAGTCATCATGGTCATACAGTATAAATGAAGGTGTGAATTGTGAAATCACCTGGGCAGTGTATTGAGGAGGCATTACAATCGCCTGATAAGAGGTGTGTCACAGCAAGAGTATTACTACTCAATAACTGCTCCTTAACCCTCCCATTATCAAGTTGACCCCATTAAATGTTTAACATTTCTAAATAAGTGCTTGACATCCTTTTTTAAAACTTAATATTTAATGACTTTTCCTAATTTAATGGGGACAACTGGGTAAACATAAAATGAACATGATGATATGTTTTCAATGTCTTGTATGCACTTTGTACGCTTCAGTGTCCAATTTGACCCCTAGTTGTTTTAGACTGTATAAAACATAGAAGAAATATGAACATTTTACCCACATTTATTTAGGTTATTTGGACTGTTTTTGAGGTCAATATCACATGCAATCTTAGAATCTTTAGGGCCTTACCCTGCCATAACCTTACTTGTATAGTGTGAGAACCCCTGATATATCCCACATTATCTAAAGGGGTATTTAGGTGGCCAACAAAGAGAAATTAAGTACCTGACACATAAAGTTGGGTAATAATTACAATCATTTCTGGAGGTTTAAATTGCTGACATCAAATTGAGCCCAAGGATAAAAGATATTAGTAAATTTGAGAATAACAGGAGAAGGAACAACACAATTATAGTGTGGTGGTACATCCTTCAAAAAGCGGCACTAGAGGTCAAATGTCAACTGTACAAATTCAATTGAAGGAAGGTACAGTAATCATACAGCTTCAGTCTGTGGAGCAAGTCAAATAAGATCCATGGGGATGTGCCTAGGAGGAAACTGAAGATCATATCTGTTTCTCAAGAATGAATTTGTTTGTCATTGGCCTCTAATGACAAAACACGTGCAGGAATCTCAGTTAAAATTGGTGGAAAATGCAGTCCAATATATTAATAAATGCTGCAAAACATAGACAGAAGTGATTTTTTTTTAATGACTGATTGTGTTTTGTTTTGTGCTTTACCCTTAGGGGTCATCATAGTCATGGGCCATATGTATGAGGCGTTTCCTGCTTCCTGGACATGATATGAACACTGGCCACCAGAAAAATACTTGTATGTTGTACTGGAAATTCTGTCTATATTACTACCCGGTTCGGTAGATGGCATTGTGCTGAGCCAGTGTTTTCTGTAACGATATTACTGTTAGAAGAGGATTACTTCGGCAGGTGAAATCCTGGGTTTACATGTGATCAAAAGTTTGGTTATTTATTTCAGCCCATCTTTACTCTGAAAGGGCGAATAGTGCTGACTAACAATCAGTTGAAAGTTGACTTCAGTCTGTTTTGCTGTGCGGCTAATAAATTCACGTTTTATGCACTACAAGTTTGTACATCAGATTTTCTTCCAGAAACAGCAATGTGAGAGGATTTCCTTTATTTTATATGATTTGGATCGTGATTTTAGTTTTAGTTCAGTTTCTTTCTCAGTTTAGTTTAGAATAATTTATGTTTTTAATTCTTATCTACCTTCTTGAGTGTCCTTATGTCGTTTGTTTTGTGTAACAGCGCAATTTTTTATAAATAAAGTAGGAATCTATCTATTTGACTTGATGACCTTCACATGTGCACAATGAGTGATAACATGCACACTATTATTAATTTTACAGTCACACACACACAAACCTGTAGGCTGCATTGATAAAGACTGCATTCATGACTTTCATCTCTGTTAAGCAACATGTGTCTGATTTCCCGGAGATAAGTGACTCATTGAAAAACAAGAAAACTCTTGTCATGACTCAGTTGATTGAAATCACTGAATGAATGATTCAGACTTGCAACCGTGCAACTGTGGTGCTGCCTATCTTGGCCAGGACACTCTTGGTAAAGAGATTTTTAATCTCAAAGAGTTTTTACTCCTGGTTAAATAAAGGTTAAATAAAATTAAAAAAAAAAAATAAACTTTAATCCCAGGCAACAGAGATAAATTAAAATACATGTTTCTAAAAATGGACAGTTGCTTCTGTCAGGCGAGATCAGAGTCAAACGAATTAAGGTCCATTTAAAAGGGCATTGTTTCACGTGATGGCTGTAGTATAAGCAACGGTAAATAAAAAAATGTACACTGGATAAACTGTGTTTGCAATTCGTAAGATTATCCGAAAGTATAATCTCCAAATTATAAATCCCACATCCCCCAAAAAACTAAGCAGCGAGAAAACGTTATCGTCTCCAACCGCTTGCCGGTGTCTTCACTGCTCACTCCGGCTGTGGCGGATAACGTTTCTCTTCCTGCTTCTGCCCCGGCACCGACCCGCTTTTCCTGCTTCAGCCTCCGGAGCTGAAGCAGGAAAAGCCAACAATAGGATCAGCAGTGATTCATGGAGAGACCTCCGTCTGGTCAGTTAACATTACAGCCAAGCAGCTGAAATATAGAGTGATATGTGGTTTTAGCTGACGTGTGTCGCCTCACTGTTTTGAGTGATGACTTTCGTTGACTTAGCGGCCACAGGTGTCGCTGTTAACAAGCGTTTCTGAAAGTTACAAATAGTCCCTTTAATGTTTGTAAATTAATTATCTTCAATAAAAAAAATAAATAATTACAACTTCCGGTATTTTTGTTATTATTTTATTTTTATAATTTAAGTTATCTTTCCTATCCAATTGTGCCTTGTATGTTAGAAGTATTGAGTTTAGATTACAATGCCTTAATGTTTGTAAATTTATTTTCTTCAAAAAAGAAAAAAGAAAAAAAATAACTTTTTTCTGCTTCTTCCGGGTGCTGACATGAACCGGAAGTGACGATGGCGACAAAGTTTTTTTTTAGCCTCGCAAAACTTATTTTAGCTATTTTAAAATAATAAACAGCCTCAACAACTATACAAAAGCGGTACACAAGATAACAGTCTATGGTATTGTTGAATTTTAAATATGTATATTTTTTAAGATGACTAGAAAACTAATTTGACCTCACTACCCAGGATGCACTGCGCTCTTGCCATCTTGTGGAGTGGTTGTGTTAGCAGCTAGCAGCAGTTAGCTCACTGAGGTAAAGTGGTTATCTGTCAGCTAGCTGCTAGTAGAGGAGCAGCTGCCAAACAGTGAGCTGTCCACACGGCGAGAGGACACAACTTCACCCACTTTCACACGTTTCTCTCTGTCTAACTGCTGGATTATATACTCTCTTTATTTGTGGTAAAGCCAGTGGATTTGTTTACATCATGATGTCGCACATGCTGGTGCTGAGGAAGGGAGAACTAGCTAACAGCAGCTAACTGAAGCTAGTCGGAGAGAGAGAGAAGAAGAGGAGTGGACTGAGAGAGAGAGAGACCGGAGACTAAAGTACCGGTGGCAGCTGCTCAACAAGAACTTTGACAAGGGCCTGGTTGCAACTCCGCTGCCGGGGCACACAGGGAAAGGCCGGACCAGGACCGGGGTGTCAGAGAGAGAGAGGCCGGAGGAGGAGCAGCAGTCACCCCGTGTTTCTGTGACCAGACACCGCGGAGGGTTTGGGGAGTTTCTCAGTGTCTGGCTCCAGGGTTGTGACACTTTTCTCCGACTAAGAGGAGGAGGAAGAGGTATGGAAATGCCCTGTGACGGTACGTGTCTGTGTCACATCCCTCAGCTGTGAAATTACAAGACATATTAGTCTTAGCACTTTGTTTTCATCTGTGGGAGCAGACAGACTTTGAGGCAGTCAACATGTCGAAAATGCCGGCGAAGAAGAAGAGTTGTTTCCAGATCACGAGTGTAACGCAGGCTCAGGTGGCGGCCAGCAGCATCACGGACGACACCGAGAGCCTGGACGACCCGGACGAGTCCCGCACAGAGGACGTGTCCTCGGAGATATTTGACGTTTCTCGGGCAGATCTCGGGGTGTGTGAGAGGAGTTCATCAGAGGAGACCTTAAACAACGTGGGAGAGCCTCAGGAGCCCACCACAGGTCCTGTCAACGGGGGTCTCTCTTATAAGAGTACAGGCACTGGTCGTGTCACCCCACATAATGTAGGAGGAAGTGTGCCTGTACCAGCTACAACTCAACCTTTTGTTCCAAGCTTAGCCACCCATCAGCCAGTCACCCATCCAGCCCCTTCTGTGGCTCACACAGCTCCTGTGAACACCAGCTGTAGTTCCCGCTTCAGGGTCATTAAACTTGACCATGGCACTGGAGAGCCCTTCAGACGGGGCAGGTGGACTTGCACTGAGTTCTATGAGAGAGACTCAGATTCAAATGCTAATCGAACTGTGGACAGCATAAAGCCGGCTGTGACCCTTGATCACAGTATAGACAGGGACAGTGGTCTAGGGGCCACCGGTAACTCTGTGGTCACTAGCAGCGCCTTTTCTGCACAGGCTTTGGAGACCACCGCGGACAGTGGCTACTCCATTGCGCACCCCGCCCACCCTCACCCTTCAGAGCCTCTGCAGCAAGGCTACAGCTTGGCTCCTCACATAGGGAGTGGGGCAAGTGCCTTCCAGCCCACAGGGTATACAACTACAGCATCACAGCAACCGCAACAGGCTCAGGTCAATGTGCAGCCTGTTGCTCCCCAGACCTTCCTCTCTAACAGCCTCAATGGTGTGCATCATGGTGCCATGCATCAGAAGTCTCCCATTATGCCTCCTGCCATGCAGGCCCAGCAGTTTGCCTATTCTACTCATCCTACTGGCCTCTCAGCTGGCCAGCCGGACTATCGCCAGCAGCACTTTGTCTCAAGCACTCAGAACCTTCCCATGTCTGCCCTCCCTGTGGGGCCTCCAACTAGCCAGGTACCATCGCCTCTAATCACCCCTGCTGGTCCGGGAGCCCAGGGGCTGGGCGGAGAGGCAGCCTCAGCCCAGAGCCTCCTGCTGCAAGTGGGCAACACATCAGC
The DNA here is from genome assembly GCA_916701665.1 of Sebastiscus tertius. Lineage (NCBI taxonomy): Eukaryota > Metazoa > Chordata > Actinopteri > Perciformes > Sebastidae > Sebastiscus > Sebastiscus tertius. The sequence goes on from CAKAOH010040044.1 coordinate 17,118, forward strand.
CATGGCACCCATCCTTCCAGGAAGTGGCCAACAGCAGCATGTCAACCAGACTCAGCCTTCAGGAGGGTTAAGCATTGCCCCTGCACCTTCCGTCACCACCACCACCTCCCACAGCGGCGTCCAGAACGCACCTGCCACAGTGCCCAGTACCACCAATACCCCTCCGGGAGTGCCAAGTCAGGCACTGCCTGGCACAGGAGGACTTGTCAAGCCCCAAGGAGCCCACGGAGGAGCAACAATAGGCCTTCCCTTCGTCTTCAGCAACCAGGCAGAAGATGGCAGGCAGAAGTCTGATGCCCTACCTCAGCCCAGTGCCCTTGTGGTGCCCGGGAAAGATGGTGTGAAGCCTTTCATCGGCGATGGCCTCCACCTGCCCACTCCTGCTGTCAACAGCCTGTTTGGCATCCATATCACCATGGATGTGGATGAGGACAGGTAAGAGGGTATAATACATACGAAGGCCTATATGAAATGAGTCCATAAACGTTGTTTACTGCTTTATTTTGTTCAACTGTGGGAAATCAAGCAATATTATAGCATTGATATCAGTTTGCCTGAGGAAAAAAGATACCTGGAGCAGCGCTGATAAATTGTTGGAGGAAGTAAGTGTGTATCTGGAAGTTTACCCTCATATTAAACATTCTTGTTGCATTCTGCTGCATTGTGGTCACACGCCACACTGTTGAGAACGCCTCACCCTTCACCAGTACCAAAATTAGGCACACTATAAGTGTTTGTACTTAAGGAACAGCGAAACAAAACACATTTCCCAGTTCTGCGTTAGAGGGGTTGTGAGCCAATGAAAACTGGTAGAGACAGGAGAAATATTCTGTCTTTGTCATTAATAGGCAACCCACAAAACTTTGGATAGTAACTTGTCTCTTTTACACACCCACAGCCCCCCTCCCTCAAGCCTCCATTCAACCATACAGGCTGATTGGGTTCAGGGGGCATTAACAAGCACTTGCATAAGTTACAACACATGCAGTAGCTGTGTTTTGTAGCCGAGAAGGGAATAACTCCCCAAACGTAGGCGGTCTGTTTTTATTCTCCTGTCTGTCTAGGAGAGACGGTTAGCATATTGGCCCTGGGCAGTGATCCCAGCCTCCCAACTTTATACCTTGTAAATACCGACTCTTCACTTGCCTACAGTACTCTTCTACTACATGTACACACTGTAGCTATTTTTAGGGTCTGTTGGATATCCTTCGCACAGCTTGACCTGAAGTGTTGCCACTCTTTGCCATTACAAGCAAGCAGAGTTGGAGAGGGGATGTTTGAGCCAAGAATGACCTAGATGAGATCTGGAGCGCACATACACACACACATGCATAGTATGTTGTGTATTTATTTTATTTATACCTCACTGTTTATCAGTGTACTCGGTTCTGCTCTTTAGGGCTTCTTATGAATGGTGCAGCCAGAGGAGGAGGCGTTTGTTTTTGTGTGTGTGCGCTTTAGGAGGTTGATTTTGTATCGCTCATAGTCTAGATATTCCTGAAGCTAATCATTGTTTATCGAGAGACTTTATCCCAGCAGCATTCACATATCGGTTGATTGTGTGCTGAGGGCCGAAACATTGTGTGTTGTCACTGATTTCATGAGAGGAACAGCCAGTGCCCGTTTCCTAGTCATTCCCGTGTGTGTGAGAGAGGAGTGACATCACTGGCTGTCTGTGTAGCTATGGTGATGCTGGCAGCAGGACAGGACAGGACGTGTCAGGGGCATGGAGAGGACAGACAGACAGACAGACGGGCGCGCACACACACACACACACACACCTGTGGCAATGATAGCAGGCACGTAATCCACCTGCGTCTGTGGCAGTGATGACATGGCCAGACTGAATCAGCAGGACGACGTCTGCCTTGTGCTCTGGCTCTCAGACGAGTCCCTGTTAGGCCTGTCCATGTCCATGTTGACACATCAGCTTAACAAAGTGTTGACTTGTTGCTGACCTGTTAGGTTTAAGCTCCATCTTCTTCTTCTCTACACACTTCCTCATTTTCCCACAAGATTGTAAATTGTAGAGACTTGAAGCTGCACGCATAAATTAAAGCTTTGTGAAATAGGTTCCCACATATGGCCGCTATAATTAAAGTGTAAAATATTGCAACTTTTTAAATCAGATTTAATTCCCACATGACATCCTCAGTCCAGTTGGTTAGTCTGCATACATGTTTTGGAGCTAATTTCCATAATTTCAAAACAATTTTTTCCCCCCCAAGTGTTGTCCAATTTGCAACTAAATTGCTGCATAGCCTCTGGTGCCTCATCCACACGTTGTAACCAATTTTCAACAAATTAACATAAACAGTATGGGTGCAATTTGAGTCGACACCAAACTGAATATTGCTAAAATTTTCCTGAGGGTTTTGCTTGTTGATCACTTTGCACCAAATGTTTGTGCAACACATCAGCATGCTTGGTAAACCGACCACGTTGGACAGTAACATAGGGGACAGTGAACCAGAGACATCACAGACATGTACATAAGTTGTTGACCTTTTATTTAGTTTTAACTAGGGCTGTCAATCGATTTAAAATATTTAACAACACAAAATAATGAAAAATATTGTCCAGAAACCCTCACAGGTACTGCATTTAGCATAAACAATATGCTCAAATCATAACATGGCAAACTGCAGCCCAACAGGCAACAACAGCTGTCAGTGTGCTGACTTGACTATGATTTGCCCCAAAACGCATGTAACTTTGACAGCCCTAGTTTTAACAAAACTTTTAATGGTCATTTAATCTACAATGCAAAATAGATATGAAAAGTTTTATGTTAAGACTGGATAAGCCCCTGTATCTAGTATACTCTTTGCCTAAATAATGAGAATAGTGAACTGTTTTGTTGCTTTTCTATATAGATTCTTGCTGCTGCATATATGCACACACACATATATATTTTGGTTAACCTCAAAACTGGTGCAGTATTGAGTGAGGTTGTGGGGCCCAAAGACACGTTGGCAGTCATAGGCATAAATTTAACTATCATCAGTTATAATTAAAATGCCTTGTTAACTCATAACTTTCTTGTAAATCTCAGCGAGGACCAAAAAAAAACATATTTCATGGAACACATGGACACAGATTCTCAAACTCGTATTGTTCTGTGAAAAAGCTCAGCCTCGCTGAGGAATCTGCTCCAAGTTTCATTGTTTGGTTCTGTTTTGAGTTAGAGTCCATCACAATAGTGGAACAAAGCATTGTGGGTGTGGAGAGATGTGAGATTAGAATAATTTCCCCTCAGCTTGGAATGGTTAGCATCTCTGCATCTCTGCCAAATAAAGTGATGAAGACCCCCCGGGACAAATTGGTTTCCTTCGATGGGAGCACTTGGCCTTTAACTCAATTACTCCCCACAGGACAGCCCACCCTCCAATCCCCTTGTACTGTTTCAATTAGGAATGTTAATTATTCATCCATAGATTACATTTCTCAAGCTGAAGAACAGCGGAGATGAATGCTGTCTGAAGTTGGTTCTAGTATACAATTTACTGTATATCATTACATTTTACCCAGAAGAGGAGCACAATAATGGAGTTGGAATCTAACTGATTAATCTGACTAATAATATGAATGAATAATATATTATTGATGAATTGTGTACATCCCAGATATACTCTACACAGAGTCCACCATATTGCACCGCCATGTTTCTACAGTGGCTCAGAACAGGCCGGAGTCGATAACGTTACTCACTGCCATTGCCGCCGCTTACTCTCTCTCTTGCTTCACCACTCTACTCTTACAACAACTGGCTCTAGAGGGCCATTCACGTGTTTGCGTCGACCACCGTAGCGATCCTACACACTTGGCACACGGGAGAAGTTGTAATCTACAACCTCACAGCTTTATACAACCAGATCCTACACAATGTTCCTTTAAATTTGTTTCTGCCAGATTAAAAGACCGACGCTCATATCAGCAAACAAGCCGATGAACTTGGTCCGACAAAAGGAAAGTAAACCAGCTGCCAAATTTACAAACCTCCTCGACATGTTTGATAGCCGACTTATATGATGTCACCGTGTCGTTGTGGAAACTCAAATACCAACAAGATTAAATTCTCCTCCTCACACACATTGAATGTCACATAAAGTTGCAATCTGATTGGGAGCTTTCTGAAAGGTCAGCTGCAAAGTGTGTGTGAGTTCAACTTGGTGGAAATTGTGAGTCGTCCCAGCTCTGACTGGGGTGAGTGTAGTGGCTCCTGCAGTTTGGAAAACAATGGTTTGACTGGTGGAGACTGATTTTTGTGAAGAAACACGGAGTTTGTTCAGTTGGACAAGCATTAGGGTTGAATGTTGGGGAGATGAGCAGAGTTTTAACAGCAAATTGTCTGAATACGTGCGTGTTCAGTGCTTGTACTGTAGCGCCTCCGTCCATTTTACCTCTTGGCAGTTTGACAGTTTAACACAAAGGGGGAGGGAGTGAGGACAGGGTGGGATGGAGAGTCAAGTTTGGGATGGGGCGTGTGTGTGTATGTTGGGGGTTGTAGTTTGGTTGCCGCAGTGCCTGGAAACAAGGGAGCAGCTTATTTTCCACAGATAGCTGACCTGCCTGAACTTCCAGGGGACACATTCCAGGAGCCCTGAATGGCTGTGATTGTGGGATGCCCCGGGCTGAGCCGAGCCGACGGGTCTGCACCAGCTCTGTTTTTGGGACTGGACCACTGGCCCTGCCTCCTGTCTGTCTGTCTCCCTCTAATGTGTCTGTTCTGTCTCTCTGGCTCATGTTTTTTGTCTATCCCTAACTGAGCTGTTAACACTCTCCCTCTCTGCTTCTAAACTGCTGATGCAATTTGTCTAGGGCTGTCAATTGATTAACATAGTTAATTGCAAGCAAATATGCTTGTTTTATGCAAATATATGGATATATTTATTATTGGAAATCAATTAACAACACAATGCAATGACAGATATTGTCACGAAACCCTCACAGGTACTGCATTTAGCATAAAAAATATGCTCAAATCATAACTTGGCAAGCTCAAGCCCAATAGGCAACAACAGCTGTCAGTGTGTCAGTGTGCTGACTTGACTATGACTTGCCCCAAACTGCATGTGATGATCATAAAGTGGGCATGTCTGTAAAGGGGAGACTCGTGGGTACCCATAGAACCCATTTGCATTCACATATCTTGAGGTCAGAGGTCAAAGGTTCCCTTTGAAAATGTCCATGCCAGTTTTCCTTACCAAAATGTAGCACAAGTTTGGAGCGTTATTTATCCTCTTTTGCGACAAGCTAATATGGATTCCTTAGGTTTTCTAGTTTCATATGATGTCAGTATCTTCACTCTAGCTTTATAACTGAGCCCGCTACAACCTAAAAACAGAGCAAGTTGCGTTAATGCGTTAAAGAAATTAGTGGCGTTAAAATTAATTTGCGCTAATGCATTATTATCCCATTAGCTTTGACAGCTCTAAATGTTTCGCTTCCTATTCATATCATTGTCTTTTCTAGTTTAATTAATCAAGGGAGAAGCATTAGTTTATACACAAAAACTCTGTTATTTTTGCTTTTAAACATGGGCGAAAGTTTTAGTGTTGAGCAATCACCAGTACTGGTGTTGGCTTTTAATGATGTCTCCTGGAACTACCCTCATAGTGCTCATTAACTTGCTCCTGTTTCCAACACTCCTCTCTTGCACAGAGGCAGAGCAAAAATAATGTCCTCATTTTGTGATGGTACAGTGAATTGCGTTTGATTTTAAAACATGTCAAGCTTGTTCTACGTTTATTAATGTTCATAGATCTGAAGAGGCCAGCGGTGTGAGGCAAAGTGGTTGAATAGGTTAGCATAGCAGGACCCACCCTGTTATCTCAGCAAGATGTGGTCAGCGGATCACTTCCAATTAGAGTGGACCTGCCAAAGCAAGTAAACAACCATGCTCCTGGCGGCCTACCATAACTAACTCAGTTTGTGCTGGAAGCAAGGCCATTGAATCAGCCACAGAGCATGTTGCAGGCTGTTCCAGGAATGAGGACAGTGTGCAAACTGTTGGTGTTTGTTGTCTTTTCCAAAATGGTCTCAGTACAGAACAGGTTAGACGCCTCTTTCGAGTGGTTGCAGCATGTTAAGTATGTACCGAGTCATTTGGCCTTGTTACCAGTCTGTACTTTGGACATGGCAGAGTGGGCTATGTTGAGCTGAGGGATATTTGTGTAATGTTCCAGTGTATGTGTTGTAAATTTGTATGTTTAACAGTTTGAGAATCGAATCAATCGAGAATATATTAATAAAAAATATGCAATGTTAACGTGTTTGTTACACATCGGTTCCATCTGTGTTTTCAGAAGCTTGATGCCAGATTTTCATACAGTAAGGATACTGATCATTGGAGATTTTAGACTGGTCAGAAGGGTTGAGTCAGTCTTTATGTTTTTATATACAAGTATGTAATAATAATGTATAAATCCCCAAATATCCCATGAAATAAGGAATAATCCCACAACATTAATTATTCATATCCAACATTAATTATTAATAGTTATTCTCAGACAGATGTTGCTGTTTGTCATGTGTAGCGGTGCGTGAGTGTACAGTAGTGTGGCAGCGGAACTGTCCCGAAGCTTCGAATATTTCTCACCGAAGCTTTGAAGCCCAAAAAATGGTATTCAGGACAGCCGTATGTTGCTCTTAGATTAGTTTAGACAGTTTCACAAAAATAAAGACCGACTTATTTAAAGCCTAAAAAGTTAGCCTCGCTAGCCTCAGGACTAAGAGCCATGTTTCCATGGTAACGAAAAGAGAAAAGTATAGCTCATAATTTGTGGTTGGCAAACAATGTTGTAGAGTTTAGAGCTTTTTATAGGCTGTGGCTACCTTTTGGAAATATACAGCAGTGAAGACATTGTTAGTTGTTTTGTTTGTCCAAGGAAATCATCCTGAGCCACAGCATCTCAGTTCTGCTACTGCTGAAGTCGTTTGATGTGGTTGGATGTGTTTCATCGGTCAGTGATTTTTAAAAATTGATAAAGTCTTAATTTACCCAGACTTCGTGAACAAGTAGTCCCACTTTAAGATAGTCAAGAACTACACAGCTTTGAGCAGCAGATGAGTTTCTGTATCTTTGTGAAACCGGCCCAACTCGTTGATTGAAAATATTATCAAAAATGTATAATCGGTTTATTGTTTAAGTCCTTTTTCAAGCAAAAACGTCAAACATTCCCCAGTTCCAGCTTCTCAAATATAAGATTTTTCCGTTTCTCCCTGGCATATGTGACTGTAAACTCAATATCTTCGGGGTTTTGAACTGTTGGCCACAAAGAAACAAGCAATCTGAAGACATCATCCTGGTGCCCTTTTTGTTTTCTGAAGTATTATAGACAAAACAATAACAAAAATTAGGGCTGCACTGCTCTGACTTGTTTCAGTCCAGATACCTGGGCTTTGAATATCGGCTGATACTAATCCAATACCAGTGTTTAATCAATAAGCTGTATGCCTCACTGTGTGGAAGTGACTTGGATCATTCTCGTGTATGTGTGAGGCAACATCAGGTTTGACTTAAACATTGCTTTCCTAACTTTGTAAATATCACAAATAAATACATAGGTATAAATGTACTGAATTGTTCTTTATTAAAATAATGATATCCGATACCAGATCGGCCCATTGTCACCAGTATCCAATCCAGCTATTTGATTCAGCATCGGACCGATATCTGCATCTGTGCATCTCTGATAAAAATAATCTTTACTTTCAGCCCTCTTGATCACCATGAAAAACAGTGATGCAAGTTGTTTTCATACTTCAACAATAGCAGCATATCAGTGTTGAAGTTCATCCAAACTAAGCACCTGTAGCCTGTAGCTCGTCCTCCAACAAGCTCACTCTGGCTGTTTCTTGTGACATTGATATATGGGTGCTGCCGTCGCTGCTGTCCTTAAACTGCAGCATGGAGCACACCACAGAGGGTGGTATGTTAAAGGACTTAAATGTGTTTGAACTTTCTGTCAATAAGATATTTATAAAACAACCTCCTTCTTGACATCTGTGGTGCTTCCTCAGAAGTCATCTCACGTATTTCCGATTTTGCTACCTCTGACCCTCGGTTTACAGTAAAGTCAGATATTCTGATACAAAATTGAGGAAGTGAAAGAGAGGAAACAACCACTGGGCAGAAACTAGCCTCATCTCAGAGTTTGTCTGATGCCAATGATAAAGTGCAAGGGTGAAACATTTTCAGAGCAAGTAAAACACAATAGGGAAGGGGTAGAAGGAAGAAAATGCAAATCGGTTGGGGTAAACGGAGTGGTTAGGTGATTCAGCAGTTCTAGGACAATGCCTTTTTTGTTGAGGAGGGCTTTTAAGGCTGACCACAGATCAGAGCTTAGTCTTTAGGCATGGGGGAGAAGATTTGACTGTAAGTCTGTGGGATATAAATGGCTCTAAATAAGCTAAGCAGTTGCTGGAGAAAATGTGGAGCCGTGTGTCTCGGCCATTCAGTCTCCCAAAGTGGGGAAGCGAGGGCTGAACAACAGGGTTTCAGTGCCTGCGGCCCCCTGGAGCCCCGAGATGACTGAATAGTGAGTAATGAGGATGTGTGGAAAGCATGGCAGGCAGCTGCATTTGAGTCATCCATCCTCTCTCTCTGTGCTCTCGCTCGCTTTCAATGGGTGTCGTCTACTGATCTGGCTCGCTGGTGACTGTTCATCTGTTCTCTAGTCCTGTGTGTGTGTTTGTGGTGGTATGACAGTGTGGGATTGGCTGAGAGAGTTGAAGAGAGGCTCCAAGTTTAAAGAAAGACTGAATAAGAGTATTTTGGGGCTGCTCATGTTTGGCTTCTTCTCGGCGTCTCCAGGCTCTGGGAGCTTTTTTTTTTCTCCAGTGTCTTTTTCAATCACCATTCACTGCCTGCATTGGTTTTTTTTTTCCAGTCTGTCCCAAACCTTTCCCCAACTGGTTGTGTCTGGGTCTCCCACAGTGAGAGAGATCACTTTTAGGATAAGAGTTGTTCCGATACCAATACCAGTATCGGAAATGTGTTCGATATTGCCCAAAATTCGGGATTGGTTACCTTGGTCACCCTGGATGTATCATGGCTGCCACTGGCAACTACTGTTTTAGAGCAACAAAGAAGAACTGATTGCAGGTAGTTTGTGACATAATAATTATAATAATAACTACGTATTTTCTTATCAAGCTGGTATCAGATCGGTACTCGGTATCGGCCAATACGGCAAGTTCAGGTATCAGAATTGGTATAGGGAAGGAAAAAATGTCTTCGGAACATCTCTAACTAGGATAGAGGATAATCCTTGAATTCAGTTTTTACTGTTTTGAATTTATGGATGCCACATTTCCCGCAGCTGAGAAGTAAAGACTAGTAGATTATCATACTGATTTGAGGCTGATATCACAGGTGGGAATCACCAGAAGCCCCACGATGCGACATTATCACGATACTTAAATCACGATACAATCTTACTGCGATTTTAAACATTTTGCGATATGCTGAGTATTGCGAAAAGAGATGTTGCGATTTATTACCTTTTTCAACTGCAAGTTATGCAGTTTGTCAACATCTGTTTTATCTAATAAGATAGTTTCAGTTGTGAGTCGTTAAGATTGTTAAGAGGTTTATAGTTTTTCTAATAAAAAATCAATACTTGACGTCCATATATTGATGCAATATTACAACGCAAAATATTGTGACGCTGTATTGATTCTTTTCTCCCACCCCTAGCTGATATCATAATCTACATTTGAGAGATTTAAATTATATATGGAAAGATTATTTTTTAACATAAACAAATAACATAAACAATTTTTAATAAATATCCCTTTAATTCGATTATTGAAGAATTGCGAGAAAATAGCCAATATATTGGTTTAAGATGTGAAATGGACAGTTGTTATAAGAACTGCAATGAATGATAGTTTTCATTACTGATTAATCTTGCAATTATTATTTTGATAAATCGATTATTTGTAATTAAATTCTAAAAAAATCAAATAGTTTTTCGTCTTGTCTTAAAAAATAAAGTTTGAACTGTCGCAGGCGCCGCCTGGTAGTAATGTTACTACTAGGCGCTGGTAAAACGTGTGGCACTTTCACTTTGTCACTTTCTGTCAGCAAAGGTGTGTAATTTCAGCTGGGAGATGTGTTTGAGCGGCGGAGCATCGTAAAATACATTTCACTCAAATACGACAGAAACAAAATAAGAGTCACCAAAACCGTCTCGGTTAGTCTTACCACTGTTCCAACAATTTGGTCAAAATAAACCTTTAATTCATCAAGTTAGATTTAAAAATGTGCCGACTCTACACACCGTCTTTCCCCACTGTCGGAGCTGCTGTTTCTGCTAGAAAAGTGACTTAAACAATGAATTGATAACACATTTACTATCAATATCTTTATTCTTATAGATTCGTATTCATACTATATCTATCAATGCTGTCAGTTGTGTAGGTTCAGCAGTGGAGTCACTCTCTGATGGGTTTTTTTCCCTCAAGTTCTCATCATGAGAACAACCTGCTCTGAAGGCCAACTAAGGTCACATCTGCTCTGCAAGTTGAATCAAACATCCATGCAGACGATGCAAATGCTTTAGGGTACTTTTTTTTTTCTGTCTTCAGCTGAGAAAGGAGCTGGTTTTTACAAGAACCCACGTTTCCTGCTTTACTTTGAACTCCGCTTTCGTATTCTGTCAAACACTTCCTCTGTTGTCGTCTTCCTCTTCTTCTTCTCAAGTCATCTCGAGTGTCTCCCCTCGTCAGCAGTGAACTACTCTCTGCCCCCCCCACCTCCTCCAGTGTCTTACAATGAGCAGGTTCTTGCAAGGAAATGGACGTGAGTCATTGTGACTGCGTAGACTGATAACGGTTTATCCCCTCATTTGAAATCACGGTGCTGAGCAGATGGCACCTGAACTTATCACTGAATCTGAAGTTTCACTTGTCAGAAGTGCCTGAACTCGTCCTTTTTTTCAGGCCATCCAGATTATATCATTTATCTCCTAGCTTCCAACAAATAGCTTCCTGTAATTACGTGATTATGTTTTATTGTGTATTGTGTAACTGCTGCCACTTAGGAAATTATTTTCATAACTCCTCGTTGAACTTATCGTGTCATGCAGTTGTGAATCAGACTTTGTTCACTTGACTTCTTTAGCAAAAATGCTGACATCTATAAAAACTCACGTAGTTATTGTGATTGAGGCTTTTTAATTGGCTATTTTAACACTGTCAGTCTTTTTTGGCCTTTTAAGAACCCTCAAGAGGCTTGTTGACCTCCTGGTTAGCAGAATGGTGAGGTGTGATGATGACTGGTTCATTCTGAGCTTTCACACCGTCATGCCTCGGTATTCTTCATCTGAGTCAGCCTCTAACTTTAACATGTTAAAACATTTCAACCACGTTCTCTATCTATCTATCTTACAACAGTGAAACAGGAACACAGCTGAAAAGTAACATCACGTGTTAACTGAAGAAGTGCACTTAAAACCCTGTGGAGTAATCTTTTGTAAGAAAAAAAAACAAAAACACGTTTCAATTCATATTTATGGTTTCTCACCATAAATATGAATTAAGTAGTTCTATCTATAAACCATGTTTTTGATTTCTACATTCAGTACTCTGCTCTGCCACTTTGTTACTCTCGGCTCCGGCTCGAATCGAGGTCAGCCAAAAGAGTCCACACCAAACAATGGAAAATATTCCTGTGCTGTCAGTGAATGCACCTCAACAGCTGAAACCCGGAAGGGCAGTGCTTTGGCATTTTATCATTGAAGTAGGATTACAACAAAACATGTTTGACAGTGTGACAGTCCTTGCTGAGGCCACCAAGCACACCAAAAAGTAGGTTTCGTGGAAGTCATGCTGAATAATGAATACTTTTGCTTTTGATACTTACACATAATTTACATTCGTATGCAAGATCTTTAATTTTTTTTTCTTAAATTAAACTAAAGAGACTAGAGAAAGCAGAAAAACACAGGAGAGATGAAGCGTGATAAATGAATTAGAGGATTTGTTTGGCTCAAAGAACGACCAGCAAAGCAGCAGAACTGTTTTTTTTTGTTTTTGTTTTTTTTTTTTTTTTTTTACGTCAAACCTGTTAAAGTTGTTTCTAATGCGGCTTTCACATTGGACATGGTGTGCGCTGTGCACGCTGCTTGGTTCAGCGCAGATCTGACCAGATGTTCTGGGAAGTCGTGGAGGAGTGCGCAAAGCAGGCAGGGTTTTAAAAAAATTCTAGCACCCATACCAGACTAAGCTTGTCATTCCGTTGTCGCTAGCAATGGTGGTGCATCTGTGTAATGCTAAAAAGTGTGCACGCTGCCCTTTACTGCTTCTTTTGCACTTCTGGTTAGATGCTGGCTGCATTTCGTTGTCACTATTGTCACAGCCCGACTGAAAAGCTGCGACAAAGATGGGAGACCAGGCGAGTTTCGACGTGATAAATAAGCATATTTATTTACAAAATAATAATAAAGCACAGAACAATTGTGGAATTCGGTAGATCAGTCATGTAAGCATGTATGGATGTGTTTGCAGCAAACAAAACCCAAAACAGCAGCTTTATTTAGCAACCACACCAGGCCCAAGTGTGACTCATTAAGCAAATGACGACCCAGATCCTGCAACAAAGGACACAGGGACATCTTGTCGAGCAGAGGGGTCGTCACACTGTGCAATGACTATAAAGTTCTGATCTGTTACAATGGTTTCCAACTAGGCTGAAAACCATTTTCCCAAGATAGGCTTTTCCTCCTGATGTCACGATAATGGCGGAGACTATCGTTATTCGTCACAGTGCGCAGTGATTGTAATGCCCACAAGACACACCCAGAGTACGGTATGTAAAAGGAGTTGGTTGTAATTGTCTGAGGAATCTGCTAGTGCTTTATCTGCACAGAGATATGAATGTCCAGACAGCCAGCAATACAACAGTAGTATGGTATTGAACAGTTGCAATAACACTTCCACGGTTAGAAGTATGGCTCCTTCTGGGACCATGTATGATAAACTGAAGGAGTGTAAGATAATTATTACAATTATTGTTGGATAGAAAATGATAAAAGGAGACCATGCCAGAGTGAGGGTGTAAACTAAAAGGCAAACTAATTATTGTATCTGCAAACGTTTCGGTTATAATCAAGTAGGGGTGATACAGTATATATCGTTATCGAGATATGAAATCACCTATATCATGATAGAAGATTTTGGCCATATCGTCCAGCCCTAAAATCTAGTCATGATAATGATAACAGATAATATATTCACCTACTTGAATAAATGAAAAATAACACATTTTTGGATGCCTTGCCTTGAAATAGTAAAACATAAAACTTAATCTTCCTCTTTAGGTTTATAAACATTATTGCTGATAGTCAAAACTGTAAAGTAGAGTGACAGTTTTTACTTTACCAGTAAATCAACAGTATGTCAAATTAATCGCCTGGCTTCCTGCGCAACCCCAGGCGAAGTCACTGTAGAGAGAGTCAGGCCAGTGTTATTACACAGCAGCTGACAAGCCGAGACAGAAACAGACCCGAGGGCCATTGTGGCAAAGTTCACTTGGCCAGCGTCACGCTTCAGGAACCAATTCTACACTTTATTTAACCGGCGGAGTCGATGAACTTTTGAGCCCTTCTAAGTGAAATTGAGCAGATAGGGGCGGCTTTGTAGCTCCAGGCCGATGCTATCAGCTGCCACCCAGCTGAATGAGCCACCCCACATCTGACTCATCTGCTCTCATGGTAACAATTATGTGTAACCAGAACAGAAATTAACACCCTCAGCTTACGAGAATGCTCATATCAGTGTGACATATTTTCACTCATCTTTCACTGACTTTACATGCTCGCTGGTCTTTGCTGAGGTGTTCGAGCCTGCCTTTAACATTGCTGAAGCGTGAGCTGTGAGCTTATTGACTGAGGTTTTTGAAGTTGAGTCATAAATACCCCAACAGACCTCTCTTCTCTGTCCAACAAGCTTTAGCCTCCCATAGGAGTGTGGGCAGGAGTGGTTAGCTGCACAGCTGGGACTCTGCCTGACTCGCGTATGTATGGCTGCAGGCTTGGCCACATGCAGAGGGTCACGTCCCTGTTTGCTCTTCCTCTCTCTCCCACGGCATCTCCTAATAACTACATTATGAGAGGAAATCCTCCAACTGCAGCCTCCCCCCTGCATCAGGCTTTAGCAAAAAGAAATGTGTATGATATGAACAAGGATAGAGTTTTGTATGCAGGACATGAAGATAAAGATCATATTTCTTTTCTGAAATAAGGTCCCGTGCTGGTCCACCGGAAGGGTTGGGACTTCGCCTCTTTATAGTCACATGTGGAGGGATAAAGTCTGTGTGTGCACTCATCAAAGAGTTGGCTGCAGGAAAAACAATTTCAGCGAAACAACCCACAGTTTAAAGTGTGTCGTGCTGCATGTCCTGATGTTTTTTTGACTCTATGGACTTGTTTTTAAGTTAATTTAAAGGGAGGGAATTTAATTTGTGTGCTCCCATTGGAAACAGAAGCTTTCCTCAAGTGACCCGAGGGGAGCGTGTTTTCATTCAGGCCCATGCAGCAGCTTAAGGATTGAATGGGAGGGGGTTTACAGGCAAAATCCTGCTCGCAACTCTATTCTTCATCTTGTGTATTCTGTGCCGTGATTGTTAACCTGTCAGAGCTCAGGGATTTTTATGGACATACTTGTTTTTTTATAAGTTCCTGTTCCACAGCAGGGAGCTGGAACATCATCAAACCATTATGTCATTGTTGTTATATCACATGTAATAGAATAGTTTTTGAATGACCATTTTCTATTCTGAAATCATTTGTCATCACGAATCAGAATTTCTGTATCCTAAACGTTGCATACTGCTGCAAATAGTTCCTCATGTTCGACTTGACGGGCTCTTTATGTGCGATAAAGAGTCGTGACACGAACAAAGCTTCTCTATTGACAGAAGTTCTGGCTGCTAAATCCCTTGTCAAGCACGCATCATGAGACTGGGGAACGGCCTGTCAGATCTGACAGGATAGTGTGACGTTGCTTCAGGCAACTCGCCCAACATGAGAGTGAGACCCATTTTTTGGCATCCATTTGCAGGGTAGTGGCTCAATGTGTAAGGTACCCTAGCACATTGTTCGATGGCACTTTTATACAAAATATCTCACTGTACAATGACTACATTTATGATCTGAACACCATTACTACAGTGTTTTTACTCTGCTGTAGGAACGTGAAATGTCTTTAACTACAAACACATCTGTCCAGAATGCATTTAAAATTTTTAAAACACACTCATAAGGCCTTGATCAGACATAGGGCGTTATGCAGTTGGAAAACGCGAGGCGCACTGCACTGCCTTTTTGTTGCCTGATCAGACAGAGTTTTCATGTTTTTGCAGTTTGCTGCGTCTTTTTATTTTATATTGTTGCTAGGCAACCAGTGCTAATGTTACCTTAATATAAACCATGAACTGTATGCTTTCTAATAATTAATAGCATAGTTCAAATTATTGAAAACAACTGGAGCTGCCAGCTTACATTGGGCGAAGGCAGGGTAGCCTATCACAGGGCTGACGCATTGAGACAGACAACCATTCAATGCTCATTTTCACACCTACGGGCACAATTTAGAGTCAACAATTAACCTAACCTAACCCAGAGAAAACCCACAGGGAGAACATGCAAACTCCACACAGAAGGGCCCCATGGATTCAAACCTGCGAACTTCTTGCTGTGAGGTGACAGTGCTAACCACTGCACCACTGTGCAGCCCTTGTGATATTGTAATAATTGAAATGATCTAAATCTAAATTGTATTTATTCATTTAAACAGATTCTCAGTCTTATATGATTATAAGTTAGGTGCAGCTTTTAATAAGTAATGCTGTTATAATTTTCACAAGATGATAATTTTTTACTTGAATGGAACCTGTAAATGTTGCAGTCAAACGTGCCACTCAATAATATATACATCACCCGCAATTTGCAAAAACTTGCAAAAACTCCTGCGAGACTTGTTGCCCGACAACCTATTCTAACCTTAACTATTCAAGGTCAATGCCTATGACCATGTCCCTGCTTGATTATGACATGCATTTCACTGACCACTGATTGTTTCTGCGACCTGTGCATCAACAACCTGATACTTTCTACATATCTTGTCAGGTAAAGAGACCCAGACGAGATGGGTGGGATGAGAATGACCTCAATCACTCACCTAACATTGGATGGAGTCACGCAAATAGTGGACAAGCTGTGGCCTGAGCTAGAGAAGAAACTCACTTTATTGTCAATTACTGTCACGCACATCAGTCAAATTGCAAGATAAGTGCACCCTATATTAATGCCTGAGGGGTGCATGTGAGTTCCCATCACGTTTCCTGTGAAATTTGACTTGGGGCTGTAGGTCAACGAGAAGGTTGGATTTGCATACCTACCCAACAACATTCTGCTTTTTTACCTTTTCACACACCGAGGAGCTAATTTGACAGAACTCGCTTAAATATTTGCTTCCAGCAACAACGCAAGTTACGACAGATCAACTAAGCCAAATTTTTTTAAGTCGCAACGTGACGGAGCGTGAACTGTGCTGTGTAAAGCCGACGACTTTTATATGATCGTAATCGAGGATCTGATTTACTGTATGTGTGATGAGGGCTGCAACTAACGATTATTTGAGAATTGATAATTGATAATTGTTGTCAGAAAAATAGAGAAATGTTGCCATTATATTGCCAAAGCTCAAGGTGACTAACATCACACAAATATCTTGTTTTATCCAACCAACACTCCAAAACCCAAATCTGTTCAGTTTACTATCATATACGACAAAGAAAAGCACCAAATCCTCACATTTGAAAAGCTGGAACCAGCAAAAGTTTGGCATATTTGCTTGAAAAAAAACCCTAAAACGATCAGTCTACGATCAAAAATAGTCGCTGATTCCTTTTCTGTCGATCGACTAATCGATTTATTGTTTCAGCTCTGTATCTGATTAGACTTAATGACTGCATTATTCATCAGCTGTATGAAATATGACAGGTCTGTGGGCTATTCATGTTTTATTAATGTATTGATTTATTGGGTCGGATCAGTATTTGTGTTGTCAAACTGAGGCTTTTCTCAAATTTGTTTCATTCCGACTACACCAGACGTATTTGAGTTGCATTATTTAATCAGTGTTGGTACAGTTGCAACCTTTCTCAACTTCATTCATACCTTACATGCATGACTGTGACCCGTTTTTTAATTTAATGTATGCTTTTTAAGCTCTGTCAGATGATTCTTAATGTACTGTGACTGATGTGTCGACTACGACGAAGGGCTGCTGCTGTTGTGATTTTGCTGCGTTGCTGGTGTCGAAAACGTTTGTCTTGTAATCTCTTCATTTTAAGTGATGCCTACTTGTGAGGTGGTCTTAAAACCTGCTCTAAAACACAAGTTTTACCTAGTTGTCTACTCTATACTGGCCTGTGAACAGTACACATTATAAAGAGAAAGGCCAAACAAACGTGCCTTTTAAAAGTAGCCTTTACAGTGCTGTGTACTGCATGCTACATAAAGGACTGAAAAACACACTTTTCTAGTTCAATCCTACAATTCCTGCTGCAGAGGGTGAGTTTGCTAAAGGGCGTTCACGTGAGGTGACGCGCCACACCTCCCTATTTTCCCTAACCATTTTCCTCTTCCATTATTTTGAATTGCTGCTTTTCTCTCAGCTTCTCTTCAAGTATCTCTGCTTGTCTCCTCTCTTACTGATGAGCTCGTCATGCATACAAAATTCTGCCCCTGTCTCATTAACATCAGGAATTTTAGCTCGTTCAGAGAGCCGAGCTCACAGCTGCCGTGTTGAGCTGTGTTGTTTGTGAGCTCTTTAAACTTGCAGCGGTGTCTAAATGCCTCACCAGTGCACGAGGAAACTCGAAGGTCCTGAGCTGCTGTTTGTGGGGTGTGGCGCAGATAAATCTGTCATGTGCTCAGATATGGAAACTCGGGCCGTAAATCACTCTCAACAGTGATACCGATATAGTAGTGGATGATTAAACCCGCTTTTTCTAGTTTCCTAACAAATTCCTTTATCCCGCCTGCTTTTGTGTTTCAGTTCCCCAGGGTCTCGTATTTAGTGGAACTGTCCACTTTACAATTTTGTAGACCACCCCTGCTCTTATTGTAGGACACACCTTTCACACAAAGTTTTACAGTTACTGCAAACAGAAGGGTAACCGACACGAAACTCACCTAGTTTCGTTGTTTGTTTGTTGTTTGTAGCCACTGGGGTTCGCTGAAAGTTATTTTGGTTTGAAATTCATCCTCTCTTTTTCAGTTTAGTGAAAAGCTTTAAATTGAATTGAATTGAATTTGCCTGTCAAAGAATTAAATGCAGATCAGAACAATTTTTTTTTATGGCCTCAAAGTGCTCGCGACCATGCACGCTGAAGAAGATGTATGCAGCCATGGTACTTAAAGGCACTTTGACTCAAATAGTTCACCAAATTCAAGTATCTAAAGTTAATTTACAGCATATAGTGCCTTTCTAGATCAGATTTCACAAAGTGCTTCACAATAAAAGACCAAGACCTGAGTGAAGTTGAAATAAAAGTGCTGAAAGGAGTTGAAATGTCAGCCAAAGTGTAATCCTAACAAACCAAAAGAAGAGTAAATGTCATCCGTTTAATACTATACAAACATTTTCACTTCAAATACATGGGTCTGTATTTTTGTAGTCGAGCTTATTGGACTGTTTTTATATTCAGACATCCAGGACTGAGATTTGTTGCCAGGTTCTATCATTAACATCCTGTGCTAGCAATTACCTGAATGCTGATTAATATTTTATGAGGTTGGTAATTTCATCTCCCCTCAGGAAAACCACCCCTGTTTGGAGTTCACTTTCTATTCTACAAATCAGTCTGACCAAATAGTTTTATTAGATTAGTAGTATTATTAAATTCCTGAGTGTTAATAGATGAGAGGAACAGCTCACTTCCTGTCCAGATCCTCCCTGATTGGTGGTGACCTTTGACTTTGTTTACTGGACACAATATCCCATGATTAAAAATGTGTCGTAGAGTAAAAAAAACATATTAGTTTCACATCTATCTAAAACAAACAGTCATGTATTGAAGTTAAAGCATCATGTCATTACACTTCAGACTACATGGCTACATACTTTGTCCAATTTTAAATCTATTCAAGCATTTTTGGGGTTCTAGTTTAGGAATAAATGGACACCTGTCTGTTTGCCGGTATTAATTTTCTGGGTTTTACAGATGCACACAGATGTTTTTTTTTTGTCTAAAACATTTTTTAACATGTTAATACACTTGAAGAATGTTGTTGTCACATCTTACAGCAGAACCTGTTGATGAAACCAGATGTTGGTTTAGTTCTGAAATGTTTAAGTTAAATCCTTGAGATTTCAGTCTTGGTTGATTTGGCGACACCGTTTACTGGTGGCAACAGCAAGTGTGGTTTAATACTACAGGTCCCAGAATACTGAGGGCAGCAAAACAAACTATTGTTGTTTTAACGAAGAAGTCGGGCAATAATTAGCCTTTTTCCATCAGTCGGAGAGCAACCGTGTTCTGATTTTATGCTGCACGTGGTGTTGAGTCTGCGAACAGCAAAAGTAGTTGGTTACCTCGCTCTGCTCTTCATCTATCGGCTCTCTGTGGCAGCTCCTTCTTGTTCCATTACTTCCTGGATTATTTCAAACTGATCCGCTGTCCAAAAATGACGAAAATAGCCGTTGTCTCGTTTCATAGACGCATTTTCGATGAACGATAGCGGTCAGAGTCAAGCTCACTGACTGACAAACCCGTTGCATTTCTTGTGACTACTTCATAATAAAAGTCAACTTGTGTTTTGCCAGTTAAATGCTTTTAATGTGAGGAAATGTTTGGTTTGCATTAGCATTGCAATACTTTCATCAGTGGGCCATGGGCTCAATCACCATTGTGTTACCTCATTTGGCGGTAGATGAATTAACAGGCATTTATTTAAATGAAAATCTTCGAGATTGCCACTTAAAGGTTATTATTTGATTTGATTTTGATATTTCAAATGACAATGAACAAGAAGATGTGAGAAATTGATGCAGGTTGGATATGAAAGTAGGCCTTGGAAAAATATGCCCCATAATGCGCTTGGTCTTGCTTCATCGTGCCATTTCTGCAAAGAGTCTGGGCTATCAATCTGGATTGTATCATCATTTCCTCTGACCTGACCTCTCAGTGTGGTTCAGGATCCTCCTCTACTCTCATTCACAATCTCTCCCTCATTTCTCTCTCTCTCCCCCTCATTTCTCTCTCTCTCTCTCTCTCTCTCTCTCTCTCTCTCTCTCTCTCTCTCTCTCTCTCTCTCTCTCTCCCTCTCCCCGTCTCCCGCTGAAGGCCTCGCTGCTTTGTGCGTTTACTGGCAGCGTTGAGAATACTTAGAAGCTGTTACTGTTCTCCTGAGAGAAAAACCTTCAGTATTCACAGAGAGACTTCCTGAGGCTCCGCTCGGCTCCGCTCGGCTCCCAACACAGAAAACCAACCACCTTTATATCATTACATCATCACACAACGATCTGGTTATTAGAGGAATATATATATATATATATCTAATATCAAGCTTTTTATTTCAACAAAACACATCTTCAGCAGTTATAAAGTACTTTAAAGGATCATTGTCCGTCTCAAAATTATACACACTAGGGATGCTCATTTTGGAAAATGTTCTTAAACCGATAACCGACCCTCGTTAACCGACCCCTCGTTAACAACCCCTTGTTAACCGACCCCTCGTTAACCGACCCTCGTTAACCGACCCCTCGTTAACAACCCCTCGTTAACCGACCCCTCGTTAACCGACCCTCGTTAACCGACCCCTCGTTAATGACCCCTCGTTAACCGACCCTTCGTTAACCGACCCTCGTTAACCGACCCCTCGTTAATGACCCCTCGTTAACCGACCCCTCGTTAATGACCCTTCGTTAACCGACCCTCGTTAACCGACCCCTCGTTAACCGACCCTTCGTTA
>CAKAOH010040045.1:0-42946 GCA_916701665.1 Sebastiscus tertius
ATGCTGCTTTATGCAAATGTATGTATATATTTATTATTGGAAATCAATTAACAACACAAAACAATGACAAATATTTTAGTACAGGTACTGCATTTAGCATAAAAAATATGCTAAAATCAAAACATGGCAAACTCAAGCTCAACAGGCAACAACAGCTGTCAGTGTGTCAGTGTGCTGACTTGACCCAAAACTGCATGTGATTAGGCTAATATGAAAATATGCATTACTTTACATAGGCATGCACAATATGAAAAAGGGATAATGGGAGAGTCAGGGACAAGTTTCAGTTTGTTTTGCAAAATGTTTGAAAAGACAAAGTATCTAATTTGTTTGTTCCAATATGCAATATGGTAGCTACGTACACTGTAAGGTAAAGGATGATGCAGGATTTCAACCAATAAGTAAAGCATGAAAAATGTTTCTTTAGATCAACTTCTTTATTTAACTTCTTAAACTTTAACTTTAACTTATTCAACTTCTTTAACACAAAGACAATATAATCCATACACAGAAAAAAGGAATTTCATATTTGCTATATTCCATATTTTGGGATATTTTTCTCCTTAACATAAAAAGGCCCTGGTTGATGTATACATTGTGGACATATGCATGAAAATAAGAATAAAACATTGAAATATATGTGGTATATTCATGTACACAAACTGTATAAGACACATGCTTTGGATATTATTGATGAGAGACATACAATGACACATACACTATATGTTATTTTCATATGTAGTGATATATGAGATTTGTAGAAGTGGGTTATGTCAGGCTACCAGGCTTGAAAAGCTTTATTATAGCAAAACACAAAT
Source organism: Sebastiscus tertius (assembly GCA_916701665.1). Lineage (NCBI taxonomy): Eukaryota > Metazoa > Chordata > Actinopteri > Perciformes > Sebastidae > Sebastiscus > Sebastiscus tertius. The sequence continues at coordinate 819 of CAKAOH010040045.1, forward strand.
GATGATGAAAGTACCATGTAAGTGTTATATTCATCCGTTAGCCATGTATTCAAGCTACCCCTCCCTTTCAGGGTCAACGTTTATTGATTTGCATTGTTTAACTCCTAACCTAAACCCAAACCTGAAAATGTCTTTTAAAAAGTAAAATAAAAGGCTAATAATACTCTCACGTTAAAGAATTACCTTCATCTTCATCAGTTTTCACAATCATCTCATTCTTTTAATCATGGAAATTATATTGATTTTTTTTTTTATTTTAGATTTTTTTCCTTTCAAGAAATGTGAAATTTATTCTGCTTTTACTAACTGTAATAGATTAGACCAGCAACGCTCAGTAATCACTTCAGAGTAATCTGATTACATATAACCCCTGACTCTTATCTTGTACATGAAGGAGCGCATTAGTTAAAAGCAGTTCAAAATGATATTTAAACAAATATTGATTAGATCTGCAGAGTGTTATTAAAGCTAATGATGACAGAATCATGTTGTATTCATCCTTTAGTCAGTCTTTCGGGTTAATGAGTGCTTTCCTTTGGTTTTTCTGGCTATTCTTGATATGAAATCTACCCTGCTTTCAGTAACTGTAACTATAGTCTTAGCAATCGCTTCGCAGTAATCCCATTACATATAATCCCCGACTCCTTAATCTCATTGACACACAAGGTACATGAAGGAGAGGAAATTAGTCACAAATGATTGGCATGAAATGCCTGATCATCTCATGGTCTCTGAAAGGATAGAAATAGCTGTCACATACTTTGTCGGGTGCCATGCCCTCGACAGCTTTGACAGCTTCTGTTTGCAGTTTGGAGACAAAAAGACGCCGTTGAACAAGTTTTTCTGGACTTTTATTGACCTTTCCTTAACCCCCTAATCCTTAACATATCCTACCCTGAAAAAGTCTTTAAAAAGTGAATCATCTTTGCGTTCTCATAAGGACATTCAGTGCTCTTAATCACAGACATAAAACTTGGGAGTTGTGTTGAAATCTTGGTTGTAACGTAATGTGGCCTGCTTAGATGTCTGATAGACTGCCATGAGGCTCACAGCAGCCATCATTGTCCCCGTGCAACGCAGTGAGTAGTAATTAAATATGCCACTTATGCTTCACTGATTCATTTCCTTCACAATTTTGAAGCTCAGCTGAATACATTTTTCTCGGTGCAGAAGGGCTGTATTGTATCCAGTATGGCCTCATTACAAGGGCAGAAGGGCTTGGTGTGGGGGAGGGCCGAGGCAGCGAGGGGGGAGAAGCACCCCGTGAAGACATTGGGCTTAACATCACTAAATACCTCAAACGCCACATTGTCCTTCCCAGCCCTCAATTAGTGGGGTCCTTGTACAAAGCACCGATTTCATACAGGGTGATTTATTTTTAGAGAAAATCCGGCCCCGTGCAGGCAGGAAGCTCTCTGAAAATCTAATGAAGAACACAGCAGTCATGCAGAGTTGTTAGTCTCAGAGCAACATCGACTAACAAAGCTTCTCTTCAGTGTGTTTTTGATGACTGCAAAGGGCTAGATTTTTTTTGTTGTGGTGGCTGTAACTGTAGCCTGCTCTATCTGTGCTGGACAGCGTCCAGCCAAAGCGCCTCTTTGCCCTGCCCTCAGGCCTCTTCGGCTTGTGGATCTCCGTGTGGAGGAACGCCTCTTTGGTGGCCGTGACAGGGAGAATTAGGCAGGAGATGCGGGTTCACTTGCCCTGCGTAGGGGCTTATCTTGGGCTAAGCTGAGGGACTAATAGCAAAGCCAGCCTCCGCTCCAGCCGGTCTGAGGGCACAGGGAACCATCTGTCCACTCTGTGGATAACTGACAACAAAGGGGGCAAACACTGAACGCGGACCACAAACTAAAAGGCCGTTCATCTATAGGAGATACCAGAAATACAGAAGAGGAGAATTTTGAATATAAGGTCAGTACTTTACACTAATCATTCTTGCATTACAGGCCTCTCACTGAGAGCACTGAGCTACAACTGCAAGGGTCAGACGCCTTCACAGCTCAGTTTCTAACAATGTGCAGACTACAGTAATGTTGGGGTTTAGCCAAGTTTAACTTTTTAATTCAGCCGTCGTTTTTTGGTTCGGCACATTTAAAGACAGCTAAAGAATGTGTGTCTTCATTTTAATGCATCACTCATGACTCCCATTAGTCCATTAGCGCTGGTTGTTTATCAGCACAAATGCATTTTGTTGCACTCTTAACTTCAGAAGATAGTTTGGGCCACAATGGATTATCACATTATGAATCTGTGATAGTGTAACCTTTGTGTTGGGGGAGGAATGCCACGCTGCATGGCCCCATGCTTATAGTCTGATATGTCATGGTTATAAATAGACTGTTACAGTAGATATTTAAGATTAGTTATAGCATCGTAGAAATGTTTCATTATGATGAAGATAAATAACATGTTTCGAAATGTTTAGTTTGAATTATTGTCTTTCTAGGAGGTTAAAACTGAAGCACTATAAGAAATAATCTTCTAAAATACAATAATCTTGCATTACAATTTTAAAAAATTGCTTTGTTTAAGCCTCAAATTTGGAAAACATGAAACCCCTCAAGTAATCCACTTAGACATTGTTCTCCATTTCCCTCAAGGATTAATGCCCTGTTTTTTTTTTTGTATTGTGTGAAGCACATTTCTGCCTGTCAGTGTTGTGGGAGCTGTGTTCCTGTAGATTATCTGTTTTATCATGTATACTCCGAGGGTGCTGTTGTGCACCAGTGTTTTGTTCGGAAGTCTTGAGTGGGCGCTGACGTACTAGAGGTGACAGAAATGGGTCAAAAGGGTCTTAACATTAACTAAACAAATCCCGGCCTATAGGATTAGACGGAGATGTTGCTGTTTATTTGATGTATTCACAGTAACTTTATAATGATACGCACAGAGGAGAATAGCTGCGAGTCTTGTTAGCAGTAAGTCCTTTAGGTATTACCAACTCTGGAATATGCTAGAACAATATCGCATTGTAAACTTGTCTCTGCTCATGGAAAACTATGTTTTATGTACTTGTTATTTACTGCCACATTTCATCGGATGCCTATTGTGTTATCGTCAGAGTTAGCATGCTTGAGTCAAACCCACACTCATTGTTGGTCTTTTTTCTATGTGTGGGATGGCGGCAGAGAGTTCTGTGTTTATTGGTTTGTGTGAGTATCTAAGCAGCGGTCTGTGGGAGGTCATGTTTAAAAGAAATAGTGCGATAATTTGGGATAATTATGCTGCTTTGTTGCATTAAATATGAAGCTACAGCCAGCAGTTAGCTTAGCTTAGCATAAAGACTGGAAACAGGGGGAAACAGCTAGCCTGGCTCTGCCCAAAGGCAACAAAATCCCCTCTAAAGCTCACTAATTATAATTAACACATTATATTTGGTTTGTTTAATCTCTACAGGGATTAAGTAAAGTGAAACAAAAATAACAATTCACTGTTGACCCCCTACAGGGGGCTATGTGCCGCTCTATGTCTTGGCTGGGAGCAGTGACTTCTTGGAGTCTCCACTGTTTGCTTGGCAGCTGGTCAGAGCCGTTAATTAGTCTGGCACATAACCCTCCGTAAACACCATTTCTACACTTTCTTATTATGGATTTAACAAATGAGATACACAGTAACGTGTTAATGAGTGAGCTTTAGAGGGGATTTTGTTACCTTTGGACAGAGCCAGACTAGCCGACTCCCCGTTTCCAGTCTTTATGCTAAGCTAAGCTAACCGGCTGCTGATTACAGCTTCATATTTACCGTACAGACATTAGAGAGTGGTATCGACCTTCTGTTCTAAAGGCCATTACACTATGGTGGGTTTTTTTTTGTGCAATTAATTCGCATGTCAGTGTATTTTTTCGAACTGTTGTTTTTATCATGAATACTTTCACGAAAACGTGAATATTAGCGGTGAAAAAGTGACACTTTTTTACAGAATGAGGTCGATTTTATGAGTTTTCGCACCGCGAATAAAGGCATCGACCAATCACGTTGTGCATCACAGAGTCTCTGTAGTCTGAACCAGAGCGGCAAACTTGTTTACTCCTTTCAACCTTGACAAAGGCAGCGCAGTTTTTTCTTTACTTTTTTTCAAACTGTTGTTTTTGTCATGAGTATTTTCACAGAAATCGTGAATATTAGCGGCAAAAAACTGACTCTTTTTCCGAAATGAAGTTGATTTTCTGAACTTTCTCACCGCGAATAAAGGCATCAACCAATCACGTTGTGCTCAACGGGTTGAATTGCGCCTATATTTATGAAACAACAACAAGCTCCTTAGTCCTTTCAACCTTGACAAAGGCAGCACAGACCAGATCCACTCTGTCCATTCTTACCTTTCACAATAAAAGCCCTAGACATATAATATTCGCAGACAAGTATTTCACATTTTCTGTCATTTTTTGTTATCGTTTATCCGTCACACACTTGGTGTGTAAAGGCCTTCACTCTCCACCAGAAAGCCAATAAGCGCATTACTAAAATGTCAAACTGTTGCTTTAAACACACCAGTGTGCACACTGTTAAAACCTTAGAGTAGGATTGAATTAAACTCTGGATTAACTGGGAACACCTCATGTACACTCACCGATAGCGTGCCGCCATGTTCCCTCCCCTTTATCAGCGTTAAGCTAACAGGTGTTAGGTGAAGTTTCACATGTGACTGCTCACTCACTCCATGTAAGCCAATCCTTGTTAAATTACCTTTTTTTCCATTTAGATTTCTTTGTTTATTAGTTACAAATTCTTCATCCGAGTCAATTGTCTGTGTACAGTGTCTCTCAAACAGTGAGTTTTACCGAACCCATAATATAAAATACAAAGTGGTGAAATCATTTCTCCGAGCCATGATGGTCTAATAAACAAGGTGACCTTGGTCCCTGGTAGCCTTAAAGTCTTCTCTCCGTCTGTTATGGTGCAATAAGCTGCCTTTCCTACACTGCATCCAGACATTCTTTATTTGTTCTGCAAATACAACGAATTGGATACGCGGCTACAACAGAGCCGACATTGTGTGGTGTGATATTAAGAGACAGTCACACACACACATCGCTTGATCCTCAGGCCTCTACAGCACAAGTGACTTCCTTTGTGTCTTATCTTATCCAAAGGACACTCACAACTTGTATTTAGCCGGAACTAAAGACACGGTCCCATGTGAAGAAGATTGCACCTAGTGATAGGCTTATCTTCCTCCGCTACACGGTCAGAAGACAAACAACAACGATCCACAACTCTTCAGAGAGCATCAGTCCCTTGATATGTTCTTTAAAAAAGGGAATCTGGCTCCTTTGAGCAGCATAAAGATGATTCTGGTTATACACATAGTTAAGGTAATGATCCATAACATTTTCAAAGAGAGATCTATTTTATCTCTTCTGCAGACCGATTTAACAACGATGATACCGCTTACACACAGTTCATGAAAGCTTTTCCATTTACTGTGTCGGGTAGCTCTTTGCTCTTTTCCAGCACAGGAAATGATACATTTCACATTTCCTGCAGCTGCAGCAGTTTGACAGTAATAAACAGAAGAAGAAGAAGAAGCATGAGCGGTGATGATAACAACAATGGCTTCACAGACAAAGGAGGCAGGAAATTTATTGAAATGTGATGTTCATTAGCAGAGGTGGAAGAAGTACTCAGATCCTTTACTTAAAGCTGAAGTAGGCGAGATTGGAGCAAATATGATTACAAAAAGTTATTTTATAAAACGGTTGCTATATTGTGACAGGAGTGCATGAAACTGGGAACCTGAAAAAAATCATGTGCCTCTGTGTCCTCCGGTACTCCTAATGGTATCTGCAAGATTTCACATACTGGAGGAAAACAAGCAGTCAGAGCTGATCTGAGGTCCGCTATCCATCTGCTGTCTATGAGAGCCAGCTGTCAATCACTCACGAACTCCGACCAAACGGTCAAACTAGGCATCGCCGATCAAATATGAATCAATATTACGTTACGTTAATGCCTATTTCTCACCTCAAATGTTTTCAGAATCATCTTGTAGTGCACGGTTTAGCTGTAAAATGAGAAGGTTTGTGACGGCGCCGCCATTGTGAAATCTGGTGAAGGAACGTCAAGTTCTGGTCACATGACCGGAGCACAGCCAATAGGAACGCTCTCTCAATGAAATGACCTGTGATTGGTGAATTACAATATGCTGAAAGGTTATTGTAGATTTTTTGCCCAATGATGCCAAAAATATACTGCCTACTGCCACTTTAAGTAAAAGTACTAATACCACACTGTGAAAATAGTCTTTTACATGTAAAAGTCATGAAATAAGTCTGAAATAATTACTTAAGTAAAAGTATGTAATATTATGTATATTCCAAAAGGTAAAGGTACTCAATGCAGAAAAATGTCCTCTGTGATTGTTACATATTATATCATTAGATTATTATTATTACTCGTGCATCAACATGTAAGCAGCATTTTAATGTTGCAGCTGGATGTGTGGAGCTAATTTACACAGGGCTGCAACTAATGACTAGTGTCATTACGGATTAATCTGCTGATTATTTTCTCTATTACTTCATTGATTGGTCTTTGGAAAATGGTTCAAATTCAAAATGAATAATGAAAAAAACTCAAAGGAAAATCTGCATATTTGTGAAGCTGTAATAATTAAATATTTTTTCTAGGGCTGTCAATTGATTGAAATATTTGATCACGATTAATCGCACAATTTGTTAGCAGTTCAAAATGCACCTTAAAGGGAGATTTGTCAAGTATTTAATACTCTTATCAACATGGGAGTGGGCACATATGCTGCATTAGGCAAACATATTTATATATTAATTATTGGAAATCAATTAACAACACAAAACAATGACAAATATTGTCCAGAAACCCTCACAGGTACTGCATTTAGCATAACAAAAAATATGCTCAAATCATAACATGGCAAACTGCAGCCCAACAGGCAACAACAGCTGTCAGTGTGTCAGTGTGCTGACTTGAATATGACTTGACCAAAACTGCATGTGATTATCATAAAGTGGGCATGTCTGTAAAGGGGAGACTCGTGGGTACCCAGAGAACCCATTTTTTATTCACATTTCTTGACGTCAGAGGTCAAGGGACCTCTTTGAAAATGGCCATGACAGTTTTTCCTCGCCACAATTTAGCACAAGTTTGGAGCGTTATTTAGCCTCCTTCCTCACAAGTTATTATGACATGGTTGGTACTAATGGATTCCTTAGGTTTTCTAGTTGCATATGATACTAGCTTTAAAAGCCCGTTACGACATAAAAATCACAAATTGCGTTAATGCTTTAAAGAAATTAGTGGCGTTAAAACAAACTTGTGGTAACGCGTTATTATCGTGTTAACTATGATAGCCCTAGTTATTTCATGAAAAAAGGATTTAAAGGATTCTCAAAATAGATGCCAATTAGTTTTCCATCGTTTCAGTTGTACTCATCAATATTTTGTTTGCTAAAATCGTACTAATAATAAGTAATCAGTAACTTAAGCTGTCAGATAAATGTAGTGGAATAAAAAGTGCAATATTTCCCACTGAAATGTAGCGGAGTACAAGCATAAAGTAGCATGAAAAGAAGAGTCAAGTAAAGTACAAGTACCACAAATTTGTAATTAAATACAGTATTTGAGTAAATGTATTTAACTATATTCTACCACTGTTCATCAGTACTATACTCTCCACACAGTTTGACTTTGTAAAAAATGAGGATCTTGTAGTTTACCTCTTTCTTTTAACTAATCTGTGTTGAAAGAATGCAAAAAAAAAAGTCAAATCCCTTGTATGTGAACGTGTCCTTGGCAAATAAGTCTGATTCTGATAATCTGTTGAACCACCTGAAATACCAGAGCTCATTATACACAGGAAATGTCTTCAACAAGGTCTTTATTTTTGCAGAGGGTTGACGTTGAAGTTCAGAAAACACAGAGGATGTCTGACAAGGAGGAAATGGTTTCAGATGGGACTCTGAATGTCACACTGACGCTGAGGCTGCTGATGCATGGAAAGGTAATAGACAGAAAAGGAAACAGTTCAAATAATTGATATCCTAATGGTCTGGTAATAGCGTGTCATTGTTAAAATGATTACTTCCGCTCTAAATGTGAAAAGCTGTTAAGAAAAAACGTGTGTGTTGCCAGTTGCTTGTTAAGCATTGTTATATTTTCATTCACAGGAAGTTGGCAGCATAATCGGGAAGGTAGATATATTTTTACAATCCATCAACATCACATTGCTTTCTTTCTGATTGTCTTCTCTTTATAAAACTAATCAAGTCCACTGTTTTATATTCTCCTACACGACACAAGAAAGGAGAAACAGTCAAGAAAATGCGGGAGGAGGTGAGCATTCACTCTGACATCCGTAATGTGAAAACACGTACAATTTAATGTGTTCTGGCAGATCAATTACAACAAATTGGGGCTGGATTAATTGTGTATTTGGATTTCCAGAGCGGTGCTCGTATCAACATATCAGAGGGATCATCTCCAGAGAGAATAGTCACCATCACAGGGCCGACAGAGGGTATCTTCAAAGCTTTCTCCATGATCGCACAGAAGTTTGAGGAGGTACAAATAAGCTCCACTGCAACTTTTCAGATATTGTCATAAAAATCCTGTTGTTTTACATGAGAATTTAAGGACGAAACACTGAATGCACCTTTTCCTCAGTCTTGCAAAAAAAGCACTCGATTCGACTGTGATCAGGCCATTAAATAGCCGTTATTGATCACTATAAGCACCATAGCTAAGGGTCATTAGGGGTCTATTAGACCTACTAAGTTGTAAAAGTGAAAGCGAAACTTAAAAGCTACACGTTCCAACATGTTATTAAGGGGAAACGTTACGTTTTGAACCTCAAACAAATAGGCTTCTTTAGGTTTAGATCAGTGCTTGAAGTGGGAAAAAATAAGTGCCAGTACTCAATTATTCACATGCTGGCGTGTGTCGGCTGTTATCAGCAATCTCTTGTGACTTATTCCTATTTATTAATTATTTCTTTAAGCATGTTATACTGTGTCAGTCATAATCAGCTGTGGTTTTATTGCTATTATTATATATGGGCTTTGCATTTTCTATAGTAGGCCTATAATACTCTAATAATGTTCCAACTAGAACATTATAGGGTTAAGGTGGTGTGTTTAGTGTTAATAGTTGAAGTGCTTCCCTGTGTTATTTGTAGACTATATTCGGGTATCATTCAGGTTTTAGGAGCAGCCTGGATGCTCCTACATATTATGCAGCAGGATAAAGAGACACTTTATGAATGTCAACAGTGAATAAAAGATACCAGGAGATATTGGGTTTGAGGCTCCTCCCCCAAAGAACTTTGAAGGCTTTTGATTTTATTATTTACACATATCACAGTCTGAACATTTAATTGTTCTGGAAATGTTTGCCCTAAAAGAGCAGATTCAGAAAACTTTGAAATAATGTGTCATTATATTTGAAATAAAAAGGAAGTTATGACGAACATTGTATTGATAAATTGCAGCACCCTTGTTCTCGCCCTCCCTTCACTTGCCGTGGCGTCGGCCGAGATGCTCCCCACATTGTTTTTATGTTTATATTGCTTATGAGGCGCGGCGCAAATACCCTGGCGCTGCACCGTTATGAATCACTATTATGAATCTCCCAGAGAACCTGATATGGAGAGTGCAGAAAAGAGTACTGGCAGCTTGAGAGAAATGCCGGTGTGCAATAAAAAGTTAAGATACGCCAAGGAGTAAAATTAAGTAGTGCCGGTGCTGCATACCGGTGAGTACTGGCCCACTTTGAGCTCTGAGTTTAGGCAACAAAACTATAATTTCTTAAAGTTTAGGCAACAAAAACATTCAGTTAAGTTTAGGAGAAAATATTGTGTTTTGGCTTAAAATAACTATGTTTCAAAAGTGAAACTTAACACTTGTGAACACGAAGACAACTACAGGTCGTTGGGTTCAAACAGGTTGCGAACCCCAATCTCCTGGGTGTAACCCCTGTGTTTCGTGTCCCATCAATCACCCCAAAACCCACACCCTATACAGAGTAAATACCACAGCGCTACTTCCGATTCTGCTCCTGTCATAATTACTACGGTCGTTAGAAGTCGCAGTCGTATTCTTTTATACCTTCTTTCAGTGATCTACCATGTGAATAGATGATAAGACCTACGATTGGGTGTAGTAGGCCCCTATTGACCCACATCTATGGTGCTTATAGCGACCGATAACGCCTACTTAATGTCCTGATAACAGTCGAATCGGCTGAAAAAAGAGACTTGTCAGATAAAGCTGACGTTCTTACAGTCGGTGCTGGAAAAAATAACATATTTTTGAATCCTCCCTCAGGATATTACCGCAGCGATGACAAACAGCAACGTGACAAGCAAACCACCTGTGACACTTCGCCTGGTTTTCCCAGGGAGCCAGTGTGGCTCGCTGATTGGCAAAGGAGGCTCAAAGATCAAAGAGATCAGAGAGGTAGGGTAGGAGGCCTTTTCTTTTTTTGTCTTCTATCAGGAAGTTGTTTTTCTGCCCCCAAACGGGAACAGAAAAACCTCCCTCCCTGCTGCTTCGACACCTCAAGTATCAAATACTCCAGTCAAACTTTTCTTGTTTTTCTCTCCCTTGAAATGTGTGCATTTTTTTGGTTGCCGCTCATGAAAATCCCACTGATTATGCCTGTAAAGATCGACGGAGGGTGAATACTCGTTCTGAATGGACAATATTTGTGTACGCCTCTTCAAATATTGGAGCACATATTGCTATTTGGCTTGCAGCTGCTCCCTGCATGTCAAAATGTGTTTGGGGTAATTTGCGGGTGCTTGAAAACAGCATTTCAATTTTGGGTGATGGTGTGCTCTTTTCAGCAATAAATAGCCTTTGTTTCTTCTTGTTGTCTGGCGATGTTAAGACCACAGGCGCTCAGGTTCAGGTGGCAGGAGACATGCTGCCGGACTCTACAGAGAGGGCTGTCACAATCTCCGGCACTCCACAGGCCATCACTCAGTGTGTACGACACATCTGCTCTGTCATGCTGGAGGTAAGCGCTGTCAGACAGCAGATGATCTTCACGTTCAACAGCTCTATTTAGGCAGCAAGTATGTCACATTTGTTTAGGAGCTGGTAAAAGGTGTTCAGGATATTTTCAGTCCACATTTTACCCCTGCAAGGCTAAAGCTTATATTGAATCAATATACTGAATCGTTACCCCTGTATCATGATACGTATTGTATTGCCAGATTCTTGCCAATACACAGCCCTAGTTTGGAGTCGTTTTTGCATTCGAGTGTGGACAGAGATATTTTATAAAACGAAGGGCGTGTGGACAGATCTTCTTTTTTTTTAAACTGAGGGGAAAATATATGTTTTTAAAAATATCTGTATACGTGTAGACAGGGCCCTAATTAGTTGATACCCCCTGTAACTGCAGAAGGACCCCTAGATGGGAATCACTGATGTTTAGTATACTATCACATATCATTATTTATGTAAGATTGAATCTGTAGATAAAATGGATTCCTGTAAGTAAGAAGACTGAGGTTAGATTGAAGTTCATCCACTTGACCTCTTTGTTTTATCAAAAAATCTCCTCAGCTTTCAGGTCTATTCACAATTGTATCATAGCTTGCTTTGGTCCAAGGTCTCATGTAACTCTCTCAACCGATGAAAGGGGTATAAAGAGATCTAGCAGGCGATTTAAACAGGGGATATAAAATGCATCAGTGCCTGTACGAGTTCTCTTCTGCAGTGTATAAAATTCTGCCTTTTTGGTTTGCATGACTGTGTCTCTAGTCTCCACCAAAAGGAGCGACTATTCCCTATCGTCCCAAGGCCATGCCTGCTGGAGCCCATGCAGTATTAGCACCACAACACTCTGCACAAGTAAGTAGCAATACGGGAGCTGTTTAGCTGAGATTTCAGCAGCTCTGTTAAAAGCAAAACAACTGAACAGGCTCCTTATTTTTGTGGGAACTCAGAGTCATGCTGCTCATTAAGCACATTTCACCACTAGAGGGACACATCTGTGTAATTATACAGCAATAAGCTATTCATATTGTAATGCTGTAAGCAGTAAGATGAGGTAATGATCACATTAGAAAGTGTTCAGGCTGTGTCGGTAGATATGAATGACAGTCATTTACATTAATAATTCCCCCTGCAGTGTGAGACCTGAAAGATGTCGTGACTGAAGCCCGTGTTTTTCATCAGCTGTCCTGAATTTGGCTCAGTCTGCTCTGACCTATCAGACATCTGTTTATGTTATTGGATTTCTGGCCATGGTCAAAGAGGGGGTAAAAAACAGCAGATGACATTTAGATGAAATTCCATGAAAATCCATACACATTAGAGCTATGGAAAAGAGGAAGGGAATGGATTTTCAGGAATGCACTCACAGCCCTCTTTGTACTCGGCGACAAATTCACATTTCAAGTGACGAACATGTCTGCATCTCCCAGTCATATAACCTCTTCTCTAATTCCTTTCAGGCCTTTGCTATTCCAGGACAGTATGCTTTTGCACATCAAGATGTAAGTATGCTCATTCGAGTGACTGACAGATTAATGACCTCCTGCCCACTCCTTCCAAGCCACCACTACGCCCTCTATGTACCCGACTCTGCAAAGATGAAATAACTCTGATCTGTTGACATTACTAACACTAACACATTGTAGCCGCATGCATTGATTGAAATGAAAGTTCATGATCGGTGATAGCTTTATAGCCGGAGATGTGACTGTATTTTCAGATGACTGCCAGGAGAAGCCAGCATGCTCTCTTCACACTGACACTATCTGTGATGTTTGTGAACTTCAGATTGGCTGTGTATTGTAGTTGTCAGCTCCTCTGAAATAATCCAGATTGATTGGTTAGCTCTAACTTCCTTCCTACCCTGCAGTTGACCAAGCTTCACCAGTTGGCTATGCAGCATATCCCCCTCCCTTCCCTTGGGCAGAGCAACCCTACCTTCCCTGGTACGTACCCACGGCTCCCCGGGGAAGTCCATCTATCCCTCTGTCTTCACTCCTCCACAAATCACACCATCAACACCCCCTTGTCACTTCAGAGAGGATCGAGGATGTCTCCATTCTCTCAGAGTTTACACACTCTCTCACAGGTTTCTTATTTTGTAGAAGGTGGCTTTATAACAAAAATGACCCGTTAGGTTTTGCATTGGCATTCGTACAGTAGCAGAAAATAACGTGAGTGACGTTTTAAGGTTGAGCCACCAAACTAGTTTATTATCAACAAAGTTAGATGCTGAAATATTTATGATCCATGTGACAGATTGAAAATACAAAACAGCAGAGTTCTCTGAGAGGGAAATGTGAAAAATGTCAGGAATATTTACAGTTTAGTAAATATTTAACCATTTCTCACGATTTCTCATATCCTCCCAAAATTTCCAATTTCCCTCTCCAAAAACAAATCCTATCTCTCGACCCCATCCTCCACCTCTGCAACATTTCTCCTCCATATCTAACATTGTCTTCTTTTGGCCATCCCTGACCTCAGCCACCCCACGTACTCATATACTCTGCCACAACTAACAGAGGACAAAACATTTTTATCATATATAGACACGACTGGTGTGATAGATTTTATGAAACATACTGATTTTTCATGAAAATGTAGCTTATTTTATTGCAGCAAGGTAAAATTTGTGCGTAGAATGTGTGTATAAACGGTAAATGTGTCTGTCTAGAAAGATTTTCTTGCCATATGCCATTTTCATGTTCCTAATTTAGCAGTGAACCAGTGATAAACTAGGTTAACTTGTCATGCAATGAAAGTGGAAGCCATTAGTGCCAAACTGTTGTTCGCATTCTTTGTCCTACTTTGCAGGATTGGATGTATCTGCCCCCACGAGTTCACAAGAGCTGGCAATACCTAATGATGTAAGTGCCACATTGTTTGCGTTCTTCCAGCACTAAAACTCACACCGATAATCCTCATGTTACTCACTTCATTAACACTTTCCAGGAGGACAGCTGTAATGAGGAATTTTTGGACACAAAAACCTTCACCATCTTAGCTGCAGAAAGTGATTCATCCTTTTTGTGAAAGATTATTACATAAATACACCACAATCATCATTGTAGTAGCTTGTTGTGTCTTGAATATTGCCAAAAATAGAAAAGATAGCAGTCTATTAGCTGTGCTACTTTAGCCTTAGATAAGATTATTTTCATCTAAATCACCAGAATCATATACAATCTCAGAATTACATGTAATCATAGGTTATATAGGTTTATATTTGTACACCTTAACCTTCGCTGTTGATTAAGGGATCTAACAGTTTGAAATTTTGAGAAATATGTTTATTCACTTTCCTGCAGAGAGTTAGATGAGAAGATCAATACCACTCTCATATCTGTACGGTAAATATGAAGCTACCGCCAGCAGCCAGTAAGCTCAGCAGGATGAAAAAGTCTCGCTCTCTCACTGATTAACACGTTATATCTGATATGTTTGTTTAATCTGTACAAAAATCATGTGACTTCCTGGAGTCTTGTTGACGCCCTGAGATCGCAAGGCAACCAGCGGAGACTTAAATACCTCAAATAAGCATTTTTACACTTTGGTTTTTGTAAAGCAAGATATAACATGTTAGTAAGTGAGCTTTAGGTGCCGTGTCCACCATTGTGTTTTTTCCCAGATGAAAACGCCATATATTTGCAGAAGTAAATATGTCAGCACAAGTTAGAGGGCTTGCTTTGGCCCTTGCTCTGGATGAAGGGAAGCACGTAGAGGGAGAGAGGACGGACCTGCCAATCTATGTGAGGTCATAAGATTCTGAAGGCGAGGAAACATCTTGGCGAGTACGATCATTCGGTTTATGATCCCACACGGGGAAATTAGTTTGGTCCAATGCTCCAGACATGAGGACAACATAAAGTCCTCTGTAAAAACAATAAAAACAATAGCATAACGTACACAATAAGACCAAAACATAGTCATAATGATAAACACATTTGATCACGTCTTTGTGGTAGTTGTCCCGCCCCTCCTCCTCCACTGTGAATGGACGACGACAGTGACGAGTGTAACGTTTTACCCAAAGTTGAACATTTTTCAACACTCTGCGACCTGAAAAAAAAGTAAAACGTGCAGTGCTCGGCGCAGAAACGGCACCTTTTTACCATAGTGTAAATATGTGGCACTCCCATTGCATAGCATTAAAAAACTACGCTGGCCTCAGGAAAAAACGCTTTGTTACAGGTGGACACGGCCCCTTAGAGGTGCTGGTTGGTGGCTAGACAGAGCCAGGCTAGCTGTTTCCCCTTGTTTCCAGTGTTTGTGCTAAGCTAAGCTAACCGGTTGCTGGTGGTAGCTTCTTATTTAGTGTGTCAATCTTCTCATCTAACTCTTGGCAACAAAGCAAATAAGTATGTCTCCCAAAATATCAAACTAGCCAGTGTTCTAGTGACAACATTCACAGTATCGGTAACTAACATGTGATCTTATAATTACAGTGTGATGTGTTAGTAATACGGGTACATTGCATCATGTTTTTCTGTTGTTACAAAGACACAGCTGGAGTCTGGTTTTCTTCTGTTTTGAAATGTAAGTCCTGAAAAGTATGAAAACATGACCTGTTTCGCCATTTACATGTTTCCACTGTCTCTCTTTCTAGTTTATTGGCTGCATAATTGGAAGACAAGGCAGCAAGATCAATGAGATCCGCCAGGTCTCTGGAGCTCACATCAAAATTGCCAGCGCTACTGATGGCTCAGCCATGCGCCAAGTCACGATCACAGGCTCGCCAGCCAGCATCAGCGTCGCCCAGTACCTCATCAACGCCAGGTAAGACATTACGCAGGGCATCCACGTGCAGCAGGGTATCACACCGCGGCTTGATGATAAGACAGCCAAACACCGTGCTATTGTATGAGGGCAGTTATTGTGCTCAGAGTGAGGCTGGATTTGTTCCATCTCACTGCTCCGTTTTCTATTGTCTCTGCTTTTTAACACATTCCTTCTTTGATACTTATGTTTTCTCCTCTCTCTCACCTCCCTTCTCCTTTGTCTCACCCATTCTCCCCTTTTTCATTTCTCACTGTCTCCTCTTAACCCTTCACCATCTCAAATGTCACGACCTGCAGCTTAGAGATGGCTAAATACACCATGCAGGCTGCTTCCTCTGCGACCCCAGTTGACCTCAACATGAGCTTCGCTCAGTCCGTCCCCACTGCCTCCGCTGCTGCTACCACTATGGCCATGCTGACGGCCCCCTCCCAAGCCCCCACCATTAACGTCCACTCTCCCTCCACCTTGCAAACCATCCAAAACCCACATTACGCCGTCCCCGTTTCCAGCCTGCTTGGCATGAAAACTCTCCCTCTCCTGGCTGTCCACCCAGCAGCCGCTTCCAGCCTAGCTCAGGGTCTGTGCCCTTACACTGCAAAAATGTCAACCTCCGGCATCAAAAAATCTGAGCGGCAGAAGTTCGCCCCTTATTGATGTCTGCTTTTGAAGTCTAGTCAGTGTAGCTGACCGGTAAGACATTATTAAATGATGAGAAAATATTTAAAATTGAGCATATAGGCCTAAAAATAGCTTACACCAGTGTGTGTGAGTTTTGCCAGTGTAGCACTTGTTTTCCATAAATTGGGAGAATAATAGACACAGACTGAAAGGATTGGTAGTATCAAAACATGTCCTCATTAATTAAAACAGGCAGCAGAGGTGCATATTAACTCAGTGTTATCTTGCAGACATGCATAACAATTATTGAGGGTAACTCAGGCTTGTATTAGTATCCTAGAAAAAAAGCTATTTTTTCAAATGGATTCATGTTACAGAGCTTTATATGACTCCAGGAGAGGTATTTTCCATGATGCAAATATTGACTTAGTTTTCTATCTGTGTAGTTAGATTACAATATTTTTTGTTAGATAATGCAAACTAGTATCATAAGACAGCCAATTAGGCTGTTGTTAGGCTATTAAATAGGCATTATCAGTCGCTATAAGCACCATAGATGTGGGTTGATAGGGGCCTACTACACCTACTAGTAGGTTTTATCACCTATTCACATGGTTAATCACCGAAAGAAGGTATAAAAGAACGACAGCAACCGTAGTAAATATGACAGGAGCAGAAAAGGAAGTCAGCCGCTAAAACACAGGGTTTTCACTCAGGAGACCGGAGTTCGCATTGAATCAACAATGTGTAATTGTCTTTGTGTTCGTAGTTATTTTAACCCAAAACACAATGTTTTTCCCTAAACTTAACTACGTTTTTTTTTTTTTTTTTTTGCCTAAACTTAAAGAAGCTGTAGTTTTATTGCCCAAACCTAACAGTTTTTTGGCCTAAACCTAAAGAAGTTGTAGTTGTATTGCCTAAACCTAAAGAAGCCTTTTTGTTTGTGTTCAAAATGCAATGTTTCATTTACTTTTACAACATTGTAGGTGTAGTAGACCCTTAATGACCCACATCTATGGTGCTTATAGTGACTGATAACGCCTATTTAATGGCCTGGTAACAGTCGAATCCGGTGCATAAGACGTGGTGCTTTGTTGGCAGCAGGCTGTTAAAATGTTTGTCTTGTACAGTAGAAGTCAGTGTGTTAAGTATTTTCTTTTTACAAGGATTGTCAACTTAACCTTTCCTTCACTATAGGCTCTCATCAGTGCTAACAGGCTTGGGTGTTCTGTAGTAGCGTTTGCGCTGTTGCAGTTCTGATGGATTATCCTAAAGCCACACTGGATTCTAGTGGATTTCTACACAGTAATCCTGTAGAGCGGGACTGGCCTGAACTAACTCATTTATTGTCTCTGGTACGCTCGTTTCTTGTTTATTTTCCACCCTAAACGACTGGAATGCTCCAACTTTCAGCATCTGAAATGGATGCTGTAATTATTGTCATAAATGTTTTATTCATGTGTTTCTGGTGTGGGTCTACCCCCCCAAACAATGCAGATTTGTAATATTTGTTGATGAAATGACTTTGAAATAAATGGGACTTTTTATGAATACAGATTGGTTGTTTTCTTATAATTTTGTTAGTGAAGAAAATGTTACATTTGTGTTGATTTATGCATTGTTTATACTATACTGGCTTTGAGCTTTAATTGTATATAAATCAGACAAATACATTTCCACTCTCGCTGGAATTACAGTTATTAACACAGAGAGCATTTACTGTTTTTTCCTTTTCATATAAACAAAAGTTAGACTTTGTATACATAGAAGGTATTTGAGCACCTATTGGGTTATGATATTTATCTAATTTTCACATTTTATTGATACAAATCCCTGGCATTTAGGTAATCTTATCAACAAACATAACATGACTAAGGTTTATTTCCCCTGTGTTTCTGTCTGACCAGACACCCAGAGTAATATGACTCATATAGCAAGCAGATAATGTTCTCCAAAGAGGAGATGTGCATCTACAGCCTGGACATGTAAAACATTAAACAGCAGTGATACTGAAATATAGAAAAGTACACAGCGCAGTAACAGCGGCCATTAGCAGTTGGCAACACACAGATATTTGGCTTTGGCAGGTATACACAGACAACCCTGCACTAGCAGTTAGTCTGTGGTATTATGGATGCAGTTTGTTGATGGCAAAGGGCACAAAGCTGCTGCCCAAACAAACTTTTCAACCTGCACTCCCCTAAAAAACAGAGGCAAACTCATACTAACCTCACAGTAAATATTCAATGTTGTGGCAAAAATTCTCATGGGGTCCCAGAAAAGAACAACTTAACCTTCAGTTGTCCGCTCAAGCCTAGTGCTAATGGGCAGGTAGATCTGTCCCTCTTCGCCCGTCTGTGACTCTGACTTCCCACTCTTTTAAAAGGAAGTGGGCACTTCTGTTCTGCGGACAGAGAGCCATGTGTGCCGCTTCCACAGGAGGCCTCGAAACGCCGAAGTGGAGATAATCAATAGTTAATGGGTGCAGAAAATGTAATGACAGTGAAGGATGACATTTGAACCTCGGGGAAGGTGTAGCAGCAGAGAACAGTACTGCATGTTTGCTGATGGGTGCCCAGGGCAGTTATGAGTTCACAGCCAGCTTCTAATGCTATATTAATGATTTCCTTTTTCAACCTGACACACAGTGGCAGGAGTGAGGGGCCCATTTTGTGGTGAGCGCTGCTGCCATCATGCAGTTTTGAAAAAGCAATTTAGAGGTAAATAAGTAAATGAATATGTTTGTTTAGGTGAATAACCATTTGATAGTTTGTGGTAAATTGGCAGGCAGGACTGTCACTCAATCTCTGATGGAAAATCACTGCAGCAGCCCTCTAAATATATTCCTCTAGGGACAGACTGGCATGTCTGTGGTGCCTTACTTTGTCTATTCCTTCAGTGGATTTCCACTGTTTTATATAGGCCAGTGTGTTATCATAAAGCATAATATACGTGGTACTTTCTATAGTATTATACAGAATGTTTTAGTGTTTTGGAGACCTTACGTTGTGTTTTTTTTTTATCTATTGCATTCCTATAATATTCTTATAGTAGGCTATTTATAGGCTTATGTCTCTATGAGAGCAGTGGAGAATCTTAACTGGTTGTGCTGTAGGTTGTCTGTGTATATCTCCATATCTGCATGCAGGGCTGCACACTGAGGTCATGTCCTCAGTACTGTTTTTTGTGAATTTGTGAGTTTTAACAGTTATCATTCTACCAGAGCTGGGAGAAGTAAAAGTAGAAACACCACAATGTTAACTATATAGCAAGTATAAAAGTAAAAGTATAGCTTCACAACAGGTATGCAGTTAAACTGATCTCTGTCAGAGTTATGATTTATATCATAAGGTTGGATTATTCTTACTGATGGATACTGTCATTTTATTACCATTGGGTGGTTTAATGTATTCTATAACACTGCATGATATTATTTCCTCAAATTTCTATCTCTATATCTCCACAACTGGAAAAAATGAACATGCAATGTTGTACAGACATTCATGGTCCCCAGAGGATGAATAGACTCTCCTGACTTTTCCTCTAGCGCCATCATCAGGTCAAAATATGTATTTGTCCAACTTTGATTTATGACTAAATACCTGCCGAACTTATGACATTTCCATCAGACTCACCTGTACTCTGTGTTAAGTGCTATTTAGCAAATGTTGGCATGCTAAGCACTAAGATCGTGATCGTGGTAAACATTACCTTAACACTGTCACTATGTTAGCATGTTAGCCTGGTGATGTACAGGTAGCCTACTTCTTCAGAGAGCTGCTAGCATGGCTGAGCACGCTTTCTTTATCTGAAAATGAACTATAGCTGCTGTCAGATAAATATAGTGAAGTAAGAAGCACAGTATTTCCATCTTAAACCTATTGGAGCAGAGGTAGCTTATAAAGTAGCCAAGCGAAAATCAAAATAGGCCTAATAAAGTTATATATATGTATATATTAGATTCAATATAAATACGCTATTTATATATGTATATATATGTGTGTGTGTGTGTATACATAAAGTTATATATATTTATAATAAATATATATAAATAGCCTATTTATATCGAATCTACACCGATCAGCCATAACATTAAGGCCACTGACAGGTGAAGTGAATAAAATTGATTATCTCGTTGTATATATACATGTATATACTGTATATATGTATATATTAGATTCAATATAAATAGGCTATTTATATATGTATATACATGTATATGTGTATGTGTATATATATATACGCACACACATATATATTTATAATAAATATATATAAATAGCCTATTCATATTGAATCTATATACATATACACACATGTACTGTATATGAATATATTTGATTCAATATAAATAGGCTATTTATATATGTATATACTGTATGTGTGTGTATATATATATATAAAGTTATATATAGTTATAATAAATATATAAATAGTCTATTTACTGTATATTGAATCTACATGTATATACATATACAGTATACACTCATATATACAGATATGTATACATACACACATACATATCACACACACACACACATATACTGTATATATAAGATGCAACATAAATAATAGGCTACAAAATATAGACAAGCGTCGTCATTTCATTTTATTGCTGGCAGTGTAGAGAAGGCTTTAAGGCTTTCAACCATTATTTAATATGCAGGACCATAGAGAGGATTTAGATTGATGATCTGCCATCCTCTGATCATTTTACTCTCCAGTTAACTCTTCATTTAGACTATTTCTGTTACATTTACCATAATGAATAGGTTACACTACAATCTGACACCCCTCCTCGTGTATAGCAGCTATATAGGCTAATGTGCTGTAGTCTTTTTCTCATTCAGCAAACACACATTACAGCGACCAAACGACTTCCTTCTTCCAGATAATGAAGTCAAGTCGTTAATCACAGCAGAGAGTGAACCGCATGAACCGACCTGAGACACCTCTCTAATTGACTGCCTGTTGTTTCCTCACTCGTCTTAAACTGCTCCATCTAGCGGCCGAGAGGCTCAACTCATTTCAGTTCAACTCATTTATTAAATTATTTATTTCTCTTGTCACCGTGAGAAATAAAGTGCCAGTGTGGAGCAGCAGCATCAGTAGCTGCCGGAGCGCCTCTTGCAGCGGCTGGAGCGCTGGAGACGGAGACGGAGCGCTTCTTCTTCCTCTCTCTCATCTCTCATCACACTGTGGTGGTGTAAAGTTGAGCAGAGACACGCCGATGACCTGCGAGCATCCTCCGGGGAAACTGTGCATTTGACTGGCTTAACGAGCGTCAGTTTCCATCTCTTCACCAACAACCAACACATCATTTGTTGCTGTCGTGGCTCTCCTCTCCTGCTGTCCGACGGCTGCGTCTCAACCTCATCAGACTCCGAGCATCACAGGTGAATTACAACACTGTTGCATGCTCCTTTTTTGATTTGTGCATGTGTTATAAATCTAATCACATCAACTTACTTAACTGTGTTTTTTCCTAATGAAATTTCATTAAAGATTTCACTCACTCACTCAGAGACAGTATAAAGCCACTAGTGCATGCATGGAAATTAAATTGCATCCATCACAAAAAGGTTTTAAATGCAAATGAGCAAATGATGCACATTGTTCAAACCTGCAGGAGAAGGATGTTGCACCTGTGGAGGCTTCATGTATTAAGTGAACTGTGTTGGTATTTTCATGTAAAGAGGACTGAGGCTGCTCTAAGAGGCATCAGAGAGGATTTTAGTGCACTGCACAGAGACTCTGCTATGGGATGCAACATCCAGTCTACACAGCCTCTAACACATAATACAATGTATTTATCATTTCATTTTATCATACATTCACTGTCCAGCAAAGTGGGTGGTTGAATGATGCTTTTTCTGAGCGTATAGCTGCTTGTCTTTCAGTGCTAAATTGAGATTTATTCACATTTTTTATTAAAATGTCACATCTCTGACACGGAAGAAAGCCATCATCATCATCTTGTCTAGTTCATGTGAGTAATACAAAAACACAAATCAAGCTTGATTTCCACTCTTCTCCTTAATGCATTTCCCTGCTCCAGACTTCTCCTGGCAGGGCTTTGTGTGTATGAGCAAATTCTCACCTTGTTCCACAGCACATAATCTTAAGATCATGTGACAGTTTTGCAAGGGCTGTCGCTTTTGCGTTGGCACGTTTAGGCAAACTTTCCTCTGATTTGGGTCACTCGTATAAGATTTACAGTCGGAGGATAAAATTCAATTAGGCAGCCCTGCAGCAATCTGTACTCACTGGCAGATGGCTTAATACTCTCGGATCCGGCCTCAGTGTCCCTTATTGCTCTAATTGGATTTCATCATTTCACACTGTTTATTTGTATAAAAATGAGCTTCTCAAACGTGGCATCATTAATTCAATACTTTCTCGGCCCTGTCAGATCCAAGCCCACTAGCCACTGCTGTCTAAACATTTCACGTCTTGTCCCCCATGATCTGCTTTGTCATAAATTGAAGTAGACCTCAGAGTAAATTGTTGCGTTCCCGGTGTGCCATCGATGGCATGTTGGGATGTTGGGAGCAGTGGAAGTAGGAGAATCTGTAATGTGCTATAAATGAAGTGCACACGGCAGG
Source organism: Sebastiscus tertius (assembly GCA_916701665.1). Lineage (NCBI taxonomy): Eukaryota > Metazoa > Chordata > Actinopteri > Perciformes > Sebastidae > Sebastiscus > Sebastiscus tertius. Next base: position 23,806 of record CAKAOH010040045.1, read on the forward strand.
CGAGGGCATATTGTCTGTCTGAGTTAATTCCAACCCCGAGGAGATGGTTTTCCTCTCAATGACATGCAGTTTTGATTTTATAGAGGGTGCATCACAGGAGTTTTATCCTCCAAGACAATGTGCTTGTTTTTGAGGCTCATTGTCAGACTTTAAACTGTGTACACTTTGACAGAAATCAAGACAAGAAGGATGCTGTCAGCCTCACCACTCTCTCTCTCTTATCACTTTCTGCCACCGTGAAGCTTTTCAGGCACATCAAATTTGCAAATATTCCTGCACATTTATTAAGACCAAATGGTAATTAGAAATAAACAAACAGACAAGGCTCATGTGTGGAAAATTCCTGGAGATGAGAGAGCTGCCTCGGTACATTTGGCCCTATTTATAGCATTATTGTGTGAGTGAAACAGCTATCAACCTCCCTGGAAGAAACCTCTCTGAGTGACATCAAAGAGGAAAGCGAGAGGCAGGTCAACCTTAACACATCTGAACCGCCACGCTTTGAGTTATTGAAGCACTGCCAATTCAATCTATATGAATAACAGTATCTTATTAGTCAAGGTGGAGCTCAAATTTCACTGCGAGCTCAGGTTGTTGTGTCAAGACTTACGGGCCTTATTCGCTCTGCTGGGTAATGAAAACGACAATAATTTATGAGTCATAAATCAATGTGATGGTGAGCATCATTGAACCGTGAACTAACAGCCAGGTTCAGTCTCTGCTTGCTTGATTAATCATTGTTGCTGCACCTCAGTGGTCAAACCGGCTGCGTTCAATAGTCTGAGATATAAACAGAACTTTGGCCTTTGACAGAGGGATTTATATCCACACTGACGATAATGACTGAACCCAGTCCTGCTGGCAAACACCGAGGCTAATACTGAGTTCAGGAAGCCACTGCAACATTTAAATGTCAGTTGAAAAGTGGAAATATCGTCAGTGCTAAAAAGTAATAGCACAGGGCCTGTCAGCATTTAAATGTGCCACATTAATGCTGGAGCAGAATAACAAAATGCAACTTTATTATTGTGAAATTAGCCAATTATGGCAGATAATGATAATTTTCTGCTGCTGTAAAGTTGCCATTCCAAGGTATCGTCTTCTGTATTATTATGTTATAATTGCTGTTTACTGTGTGCAGAAAATCCAGCTGTATAAAGCTTTCTGAAGGCAGCGCAGGAATATTTGAGGAAAGGGGAATTTTTAATGTTTGGCAGAGTCGGGTCCTATTCTGGAGAAGGACTGGTCACTTTGACAGCTGATGTGATTACCATTACTTATACACTGGAACTGGATTTTTGTGCCAGCATTCAGTATGTTTGAATGCTGGCACGAAATCGCCACTGAAATCCAGACTGATTTTAATTACAGGTTTTACATACTGCTCATGTAGCTACAGACAGGGATAGTGCCCTATATTATATCTGAAATGACAACATTGCCGGGAAAAGGTCGGATATTTGTGTCTGATATGTGTTTTGTTATCGTTGGCTTTACTTCCTTGTTGTTTGGGGTGTAAAAATATGAATAATGTCTTTTTAATGGCTTTATTGAAGCGGTAACTCTTCTCCGTGCCACAAGCTTAGCTTGCACACTTGATGGATGTGACAATGTAAGGAAATGAGCATAAAGTATTGTTATTACAAGTATCTTACGTTGAATGGGCTATGCATGAACAAATAGTATATTCCCTTGTTTGCTCAACAAATCACCCGTCCTACACAGTGACATTACTTATGAACAAACTTATGAAACTCCAATAACATCAATACAAGCACACCTATTTGTGATCTGGGAAGGTGGTGCTGCATAAAAATGACTGTCAACTCCAGTCACAAGTATAGATTTGTACCAACCATGGCATATTAGCTTGTTGCGAAGGAGGTTGAATAACGCTCCAAACTGGTGCTAAATTTTGCAAGGAAAAACTGGCATGGCCATTTTCAAAGGGGTCCCTTGACCTCTGACCTCAAGATATGTTAATGAAAATGGGTTGTATGGGTACCCACGAGTCTCCCCTTTACAGACATGCACACTTTATGATAATCACATGCAGTTTGGGGCAAATCATAGTCAAGTCAGCACACTGACACACTGACAGCTGTTGTTGCCTGTTGGGCTTGAGTTTGCCATGTTATGATTTGAGCTATTCTTTATGCTAAATGCAGTACCTGTGAGGGTTTCAGGACAATATTTGTCATTGTTTTGTGTTGTTAATTGATTTCCAATAATAAATATATACATACATTTGCATAAAGCAAGCATATTTGTCCACCCCCATGTTGATAAGAGTGTTAAATACTTGACAAATCTCCCTTTAAGGTGCATTTTTAACAGATAACAAATATGTGATTAATTTCCGATTAAATATTTTAATCAATTGACAAAAATAAATAATGCTATCAGTCAAATTCATCTTTAATTTAGTTTATTGTGCATTTTGTCTCTTTTTTTAGCAATGAATTACACTCAAAGTTAGGGCTGAACGATTCTGCAAAAAATCTAATAGCGTTTATTTTGACTGATATTGCAATTGCGTTATGATTTGCGATATTAGAGGAATGATCGTTTTTACATCATTACTTTCATTGAAAAACGTTAAAATGATAATGGTGTAATTTTTGCGGGGATCTGTATCAAACAAATATGTTTTCTAAAGTCTGTAGAATATGATGTGTAGGCCAGGACATCTCTGCAGCACGACAACATTTGATTTAAAATGCTATTTTGACGCACATTTTGCCTTCAACAAATAGTGTGCCTTCTGTGATTTGAAAATTGGAGTAGGCCATATGACGATTTTGATAAAATTTCAAATAATTGTCAGCCCTACTCAAAATACGTGTAGTGTAAGGAGGTGGAGAGTCTGTAACCATAACTGTCTATACAAAATAATGTAAGAGGCGATGGATTATTTACACAATCTTATCACGTGTGTATTATTAACACAATATCGTTATTTTATTTTTAAATATCATGGTTATCGTCAAGAACCAGCCCTTTTGCAAGAAAAGGTGTATGAATGCCATGATAATACGCAAGGAATTTAGTGTGCAATAAGAACAGCTTTCTTGCGTTTGGCGTGTCATTTGTACGCCATGTAGTCTGAACTGACTGCAATGGAAATGCATCTGTGTAAATATGCTATGCTCAGAGGTAGTGACGTAGAACAAAAAGCGAAAAAGACTGCTTATGATGGCTGGGTGGGGAGGTGGATGGATCCGACAAACACACAACTTTTAATCAGGAGGCCGCTGTTTTAGACCAGTGTTTTAAGTTACGTTAGTGACGTGTTTTCTGTATTTATGTTATGTCGTTTCCGTACGTATTTTACTTTGTTTACGTACTTATTTTAAGCCCAACCATGACATTTTTCCTAAACCTATCTAAGTGGTTTTGTTGCCTAAACCTAACTGCGGACGTTAACGTAGATTTGTTGTGTGGCGTACAAATGACGCACGAAAAGCCTAAAATGCGTCCCAATGACATGCAGAATGTCCGTGTAATGTCGTGCTATTATACGCCTTCCTGTGAGACCGGCTTGCAGCCAATACTGGTATATCACAGTGGTACATACTGTACACAAGCACGTCTGTAATGCTAACACTAGTTAATTTATTACTCACTGAAGGATTGTTTTCCTTAATGATACTGACTTCTAATGATGTAATATTGTATTTCGTGGAAATAATAGGAGCTTTTCTGTGCTGTTGAGTTTCCAGCGGAGGTCTTCCCGCTGTTCGACCTGTCAGGTTTAAACTGACATCTTTCACATCGCTGCTCTGAGCTCTGACCGTATAGCTGACTCCATGGCTCGATGGAGGATTAGAAACTCATTTAAACTCTTGTGCCCCTCCACCATTAAACTTTGATGATATGAGCACAGATGTTGTGGTAATATATATATTTAAGATGTATTCATTACTCCAGGGCGTTTGCCAGTTTACACTACATCACTTCTCACAGCTTCTGCTTGCATCATTATTTATTAACCGAAAATCAATTAAAGAAACAACCTTAGATTACAACGCAGCACAACAGCAGAGCTAAGTGGAGGTCTAGGTTTTATTGCTGTTTTTATAATGCATGTTTAACCACGGGATACTTTCTGCTTGGTTCCCAAAACTAGACCATTACAGTGCAGTACAAACTGCATTTTAAAATTCACAAGAATGTGACTGTTTTATAAAAATATTGTTCTTATATACATATATATATATATATATATATATATATATATTTAATTGACCATTTTGTCTGGATTTATATGTCGTTTTAGCACTTCATGTCACTTGTTAATAGCTTCAGTATTTGAGTTCTTTCCAGATGGATGCAGAAACAAGCAAACCACATGATGACCGCTCAGCTCGGTGCGGTTAAAAAAGGTGACTGTTCTTCAAGACAAAAATATATACAGCTAATTTTCCAGCGTTAATAAGTGTTTGTTTTCCAGTCATAATTGTTTGGAGCTGACAAGTGTTAATTGGAGAGTTGTTTTCCACTCGCAGAGCTGATTTTTGCTCTGAAGTGGGTGTTCAAATGTGTCAGAAGTGTGAATGAACTCAGTGATGTTGGCTTATATAAACTCTGGTATGCTGCTGAATGATTGATGGCTGCAACTAGTTGTCAGTATAAGGTTTTACAGAGCATGGGCCGTTCCAGGTCAGCAGAGTTTATGAATCTGTTGTTGGTAAAAACAGATTGTTTCTACAACAGGTTCTGATCCTACAAGAGACTTTACAGAACCGTGGCTGCAGTTTATCACATATTATGAGCTCATTACTCTCAAATTAATTCTCATAATTTGTCTGTGTAATAGTCCATAGCACAAGCTTCTCTCCTATGCTGCAGAGATGTGTTGAGACTGTATTGTATCTTTATGTCGGTTCATAGTTATGCTTTTTATTTCCAGCCAGAGTGGCTCTGCAAGTATTCAAGATAGAGCAGTGAAGCAAAAAAAAAACTGAATTCTCTGCACGGCTGTAGGGCAAAGATAAATCCACGACCTTTCACCAAATGGCTTATATGCAACACTATAAATTTAAGAAAGTTTGCAATCGCTTGAACTTGAGGAGCGGTGTGAAAAAGTATCCACAAAGCCATCTTAAAAAAATTTGTTATATGCTACTTATATATTGCTACAGCAAAAAATGTGTTTCAATCTAGCCTGTAAAAGTCGACACACATGCTGATGTGTGGCTGAGAATTAATTAGAAAAGATGAGTATATTAAAGATGGCATTAGGATGTAATGAATGTAGCGCATCATTTAATCTGCAGATCCAGAGAATCAGCGTACGGTTGTAAAGATTTAGCTTTTATGGGATTTTAAAAGTGAATACTAAAGGAGGTTAGGGCTGCAGTTTTTCTATATTTGTCTCACTGTCAACAAATGCATGAAAATACCCAAACTAACAATGTGCAGGTCTGCTTCTCAGTACTTTGAGATTTCTCTCCGCTGTGTGGCACTCAGCCCAGAGCCCATTAATTTCTGCTGAAGATGTGAATCTTTAAAAAATGATCACAAATATAGTAGTTTCTATTTTCAAGAAGGTGCTGAATTTTCTTAAAGCCGCAGGGCGCAGTAGGTTTAAACAAAAGTCACTCAAACAGAATTTAAGAGTAATGTTGGGGGACTATTTTCAACAATGGATTAACAGACATTTGATGCTAAAGATAGTATTTATAGCAGTGGAACAGTGTGTGTGTTTAACTTGGTGTAACTGAGCTCAGCTAACACTACTGTAACTGGCTAGTTACCAAGTTACTGCTTATTATTGTGTTGATAGGAACAGAATAGGCACTGCTTAGTACTGCAGTTGGACCATAGGCTGTATATAAGAAGTGGATGTAGTCACTGTGACGTCACCCATTGGTTTGTGGACTACAGTTTTGAAACATCGAGTTTGGCATCTTGCTCTTTTTGCAACCAGAAGTGACACGAGAAGGTGGAGCTAAGTACAACTGAACGCTGAATAAGACATTTTCAATCAATTCTCCCTAAGCCACTGCAACATTTAGTCTGAGACATAAACAGAACTTTGGCCTTTGACAGAGGGATTTATATCCACACTGACGATAATGACTGAACCCAATCCTGCTGGCAAACACCGAGGCTAATACTGAGTTCAGGCAGCCACTGCAACATTTAAATGTCAGTTGAAAAGTGGAAATATCGTCAGTGCTAAAAAGTAATAGCACAGGGCCTGTCAGCATTTAAATGTGCCACATTAATGGTGGAGCAGAATAACAAAATGCAACTTTATTATTGTGAAATTAGCCAATTATGGCAGATAATAATAATTTTCTGCTGCTGCAAAGTTGCCATTCCAAGGTATCGTCTTCTTTATCATTATGTGATAATTGCTGTTTACTGTGTGCAGAAAATCCAGCTGTATAAAGCTTTCTGAAGGCAGCGCAGGAATATTTGAGGAAAGGGGAATTTTTAATATTTGGCAGTCGGGTCCTATTCTGGAGAAGGACTGGTCACTTTGACAGCTGATGTGATTACCATTACTTATACACTGGAACTGGATTTTCTGCCAGCATTCAGTATGTTTTTACATATAAAAAGATACTGAATGCTGGCACAAACCTCCATTAAAATCCAGACTGATTATATAGCAGGTTTTACATACTGCTCATGTAGCTACAGACAGGGATAGTGCCCTATATTATATCTGAAATGACATCAGTCTGCTTAGTAAGACACAGCCATAGACTGTAGGCTATATAACAAGATGACGTAGTCACCGTGACGTCACTTTGTGGACTGCCATTTCGGTATTTTGGCCGTCGCAATCTTTTTTTTTCAACCAGAAGTGACAAGAGAGGGTGGAGCTAAGTACAACTGAACGCTGAATAAGACATTTCTAGGCGACCAAAAAGATTATAATTAACTTTCATGAACAGAAAACACACCTTGAAAGGGTTAAAGTTATAAGATGAAAACACGGACAACTCCCGGTGGTAGTGACCTATCAATCACAAGGTAGCAACGCCCTAAAGCATCCCCTGCTTTATGGTCTATTGACTCTAAACAGGACCATAATTTACTAAATGAACATCATGCTGTATTGAAGAAGGCTTGAAACTGGCAACTGAGACCATAAACTCATGTTTACAATGTTTACTGAGGTAATAAATCAAGTGAGAAGTTGGATCATTTTCTCATAGACTTCTATACAATCAGACTTCTTTTTGCAACCAGAGGAGTCGCCTCTTGATGAGATGGAGGCTGCCCACTGGTGCTAAGAATCAATAAAAGTTATTTTAGCTAGCTAACGGCTAGAGTGCACTATTTTGTGATGTTGTACGTCCAAATTAACTCTGTAAAATACATTACATCTCTCGTAGTAGCATTTCAATAACGCTAACATGTTCACACAGGGGACGTTTTGATACGAATGTGCTACATTTGCGTAACGCTGAGCTACACAACCAGCCTAGTCATGAAATGGCAAAGTTACAGAGCCACCAGCGGCTTTTACATACTGAGAGAGGGGCTATTTCCTAAACGCATACTTTTTCTTTTTACTTTTAGTACATGCTTTAGATGCCCTTATGAAGTATGTACTGTTGCATGCAGTATGCATGCAATAGAGACATACTACTGCGTCATAACATTGCGCCTTGAACTCGAACCTCAAGCTCTTATATCCGCTGTGCAGAGGATCGTGGGTCAGAATTGCCGGAAAAGTGTGCTGGCTTGCATACGGCAAAATGCAACCAGATGTAGTATGACTTCCTGGTATTTTTTGGCATACTATGTATTGGGACATACTAAATCTTTTTCTGGCATATTAAATCGTATGGTAGTATGGGTATACTGTATATCCGTGAGACTGCACTACTGAATATAGCCTATGGTAAGTGGAATAACACATTGTAGCCTACATGCAGGAACAGTGTGGCTCATTGATGTGTTTTTGAACAACAGTGGAGCTCTATGGCACAGAGGAATAAGCTAAATTAGGTTTCGGATAGGCTTATACTTACATAGTACTTGTTAGTAGGATCAATTTGTTGCTGGTTTTGGTGGGATTTTTCATGGGATTTGTTAACAGTGAGAAAAATATAGATCTATCGGCTGCCTAGGCCTTTAAGATGCTGTGATGCTGTGGCTAGTTTGAGCCCAGTTGACAACCAGCCTGAGGGCCACCCAGAGCTCAATCCTGATGGTGAGCACAGCAGCAGCAGTATCAGTGCGACAGCTAGTAACAGCTGTTAAGGTGGAGAGGTGAGGCTGAGAAAAGCCAAATGAGGTCCTTTTACTAATGAGGCCTGGGCTCATCTCTCTCTCTCTCTTTCTCTCTCTCTCTCTCTCTCTCTCCCTCAGCTGCAGCAGCGTTATCGGTATGCACCTCGTTCTGCTTCCTCTCCGTTCCACAGCAGCTCCAAGGATTCTGCCTCAAACATAGCAATTCAGCTAAAACGCCGCACAAATACCACCGGCTTGCCAGCAGTCAATTTCAGCCCCTTTCCCTCAGAACGGATCAGAATTCATGAATATCAAAATGCATGACTTAAAACATATAGAGAGGCTCCGTAGTTGGAGCTGGATGAAATTAATGCGGCTGGTTGTCGCGGCATTATCTCTGCTCTCCCTGTGTATTAACACACACCTAGACGTGTTTGCTTATTTAACGCTTTGTTGCTCTTCACCTCACGTCTAGTCCTACCGATCACTCTGTTGGAAATTAGCTGTGTTCATTGACAATTTAATCAATATGGTGAACTATTCTTAAGCAGCGCCGACAGGACTTTACAGTTAATTATTGAGTCAGTCAATACGGAGTGATCTCACCTTTTTTCAAAATAATATAAATGTCAACACGGCTGCAGCCCGTTAAACAGAGCTCAGAGATGACACCGAACATTGGGTGAGATTCGGATGACTGGAAGTAGGCCACCGAACGCAGCAAAGCAGCACTGAAATTTCAAGACGCCGCAGTAAATCAAGTTAAGCAAGAGACAAAAACAAACACATTTTCAAAAAAATGTGCAGTATCTGCAACGTCTGCAGCCGATCCTGAGATTTCACTCGTCATGAGCTGTCGTATATTGATTCCTTGCAGTGCTGAAAGAAAGTGATGTGCTTTTACTTTTGATTAAAACAAACCGATGAGTTATTTAATTTCTTTTGGAGAAAGTTTTGATGCACACGCGGCACTTTGCAAAAGATCTGGCTTCATTTAGAAATTGATATGGCTACTTCTTCTGTCAGCTATAGAGTAGATTCATCTTTCCAGACTGGAATTATGTTCTATTTTCAAATCAATTTCTGCTTTTGTACAGTTGACTGTGATTCATTTTTAAAAAAAGCAGACATTGATCCCGATTCTTTGTTCCGTAAGAAGAGCAGGAGCTTAAGAGTGTTAGATTCAGGTCCTTCTTTGACCATTTTCCTCTTACTCTGTCACTGCTGGAAGTGATTGATGCAGGGAAGTGTTACAGTATGAAGCAATATTGATTTCCTAACACAGCCCTATGAATACTCGCTGTCCTGATGATCCAATTCACTGATCCTACAGACTAGCGTTACACTCAGCAGGATGTTTGCTAGGATTTCGTGCAATGTTCCAGAGGCTAAATGAAACAAACCCAACACCTGGGGAAAAAAAAGTGACAAAATACTGAGCGCATAACCCCAGTTTAATTTTCTCTTTCCAGATGGACTGGCTCACACCTGAGATGTGAAGTGTGTTATGTGAGCCAAGGTGTTTTCCCACCTCGCTGGTGGTGGGGAGAGATGCTGCACTCCGTTGCCATGACAGCAGAAGTTCTCTTTGTTCTGGGGTTCCTGATGAGCGGCGCTCAGTGCAACCCTATAGCGACCTTACCAGCGAGCCGAGAGCGTCTGGAAAGAGTGTTGACCCAAGCCAGGGAGGACAAACATCAGGACGAGCAGGCCCTAGAGGAACCGCTGGGATACGGCGCTCAGATCAATGCCTTGGGCGCCAACAGGACTGCTCTGAGCCGCGCCAGGACGAACCTCAGCTCAGGATCTAAGGGCGGGAAGACCCAGGAGATGTGGACTGTACAGGACAGCCTGAACCAAATAGACGAGGGACCCACCAGCGACGTCACCGTCTCCCTGGACGCCATCGACGAGTACGCCTACCCAGACTACAGGGGGAAAGGCTGCATGGATGAGAGCGGCTTTGTGTTCGCCATCGGCGAGCAGTTCACCCCGGGCCCTTCGACGTGCCCTTGCCTCTGCACAGACGAGGGCCCTCTGTGCAGCAAGCCCGAATGTCCCAAGGTTCACCCTCGCTGCATTAAAGTGGACACTAGCCAGTGCTGCCCGATGTGCAGGGAGAAAAAGAACTACTGCGAGTTTCGGGGCAAGATCTACGCCTCGCTGGAGGAGTTTAAGGTGAGCCCATTAACTGCATTCACTCATTTTTGACATGCTCAAAGTTGAAAGAAGTGCTGACAGAACACTCCCGGCTGCTCAATGGAGTTTATCACAGCCACTACACAGAAACTAGTTACCTTGCCTCACAGCATGCAAGCGAGCAGGCAGGCAGATTTATAATGGCAAAGGTCAGCACTTGTCTTTTTTTTTTTCCCTCACACAACGCCTGAATATTACTGAAGGCTGAATTAAGCGATGCCTGCTTCAGCACAGTGCTTTCCATATTCAGTTTGTTGATGCACATGATTGAGTTGCAGTTATAGTAATGTTACAACTCTGCAGAGCACGCTGCTGCATGTGGGTGTTTTGTGGAGAGACACAAAGATACACCAGCCGGATCTTTAATGTTTTATCTTCTGACACCCCTTTGAAAGGCTCGACTCAGGATTGCACCGCAGTCTCGGTGTTACGTCTACATTTACCAGCGCTTAATGCCTCTCTTCATGTTGGCGAGTGTCTCAGCAGGAGGTTAAGGCTAATATGGCATTTTCCTCCTCCTAACTCGCGGTGTTACCGGCAGCTCAATGTCAAGTCTGCGCTCAGAGAAATGTACAGAAAGCTCTACTTTCACTAGAGACATACGTCAGCCTTTGTGCTGTGCGACAGTGGGGAGCGGGGGGGGGGGGTCGGGGGGTGCTTTGAAACTAAGCAACAGGCAGGTTTTTATGCTTGATTGCTAAGTTCTTGGGCATTGCACTGAGTGCTGCCTCGCTCCATTTTTTCACAGTGGAGTGTCATGCGGAGGCGCAAGCCTCTGCAATCTACAGCAACGCTGGTGGAATTAACCTTTGCTCTCTTGTTAAGATTAAAGGTGTGTGGCTTCATACAAGCAGCTGCTAAATGAAGCCTTTCACAGGGAACGTAGGAGCTGGATGTAACTGTATACTATCAGCCCCAGCTTTTGTCCCACATTTTGTTCTATTTCCAGAACTACAGGAGCGCTTGGATAACCCATCATTTCTAATGTTTCTGTTCACGCACCAAGAAAATTGGCAGCATCTTTCTCTTGTTTCCCATTGCTATTGATTTTTCCATATCCCCTGATTGGATGGTGAAGTTCAATTCTCGACTCGGCTCTCTTTGAAATGAGGCATTCATTGGTGGTGAAGCTTAGAAGGATGGGACTTCCTCATAGATGAAGCGTTGTGACATTGAATGCACACTGTATTAAACAAGCCAGTAGGGCGGGAGTATTTGTGTGTGTGTGTGTGTGTGTGTGTATGTGTGTGTGTTTGTGTGTTTGTGTGTGTAAATAAAGTTTATTATGTGTCAGAGAGACAAAGACAGCTGTAGAGAACAGTGGAAAAAGAGAGACGGACACAGAGACAAAACAAAAAGCCCGAGACAAAGATAACAAGTAATTAATTAAGAGGGGAAGACTCTTTGTTGTGTGTTGTGTGTACGTGTATCTGTGAATTGTTTATAAGGGTTTTAATTACCATTTCGTCTCTGCCATCCAGGTGTCTCCGTGTGAGAAGTGCCGGTGTGAGCCAAGCGGGGAGGTGTTGTGCTCCGTGGCTGCCTGCCCTCAGACTGAGTGTGTGGACCCGGAGTACGAGCCGGATCAGTGCTGTCCCATCTGCAAGACAGGTGAGCGGAGAGCATTTCTTTCACTGCGGTGAACACTTTATTCCAGCACAACCAGTCTGCCAGTGGTGGCTGCTGAGTAATTCCACTCAGAGCAGACTAGTGTCAAATGTTTCTGCTCAAGGGCACCTCAACAGGAGTTATGAGGCCAAGGTAGCACGATGCTCATTTTGCTGACGCAAAGCACCCAGCGTGCTGCACTGCAGTGTTTGCAGTCTCTTGCCATATCACAGGGCATATTTGAGGTAATGAGATATAGCAATTATGGCCTGTTTTTGTGTAAAACATTTGAGTCATTTTCAGTCTTAATTTCTTATAATTGCTCAGTTTATCTGATGGAGGCTGACGCTCCAAATCCGTCACTTGTCTCTGGTGCAGAGATTTGAGGTCTGGTTGCCTTTTTCGCTGCTAGGGGTTGTAGGTTTGTGATCCTGCTGGTTTGAAAGCTTTGGCCCGTCTGAGAAGAAGGAATTGCGCGGCTCAGAGTCGATTATCTGAAGTTGTTTGGGATGATTCCAGACAGCATGTCCTAGATTATGCTCCCTTGTTTTCTTGGTGTGACTCTAATGCAACATGGCAATGTCAGCAACATTGCTTCCTTCAGCAAAAAGAATGATGACTTGCGATATGTATCTCTGACTTGGAATCTTAAAGTGGCGCAGGGCTGTCTGCTATAAACAAGAGCGAGCAGCAGTGTGCATGAGGACAAAATCCCTGTGATTAGAGACGAGCTACACAGAACGCTCCACATAAATACACTTTGTTATTAGACAACACGACTGCTTATATTATTTTTCAGTAAAACTGCAAGCAAGATATTTTGATTTTCATGCCATTTGTCATTTACACATTAAAATGATGCACACGAGAGAATCAGAAAATAACGGATTGTGCAAGTGAATTTACTAAAAGGTTTAGCCTCAAAAGTGACACAAAATATATCAAGGAGATAATTTAACTGGATTAAATACACAAAATGTCCAAAAAACGCCTTATTAAGCACTACCATCTACTTAGTTCTTTATAATTACATCCAGAATATCACATTAGGATAATTCATGTATCATTTTTGAATCGTAACACATTATAAACATTTGCATGTAATGAATTTTCATGACTGGTTATGAATCAGAGGTTGTCCCACTCAAATTAAAAGTCTCACAACCTCCAGAGACAACGAGTTAGTAGTCACGGAGCGTTTCTCACTCTATTAATATTGGCCTGTTGTAATCTCGGGGAATACTTGTTGCTCCTCTGTTCCCTTTTTTTTTTTTTTTGCTGCTCACCCACTTTTTAGATATGCACATATTGATCATGCTGAAAGTGCTTTGTTCAGAGTTTGGGCAGCGCTCCACATTTTCCCCTGTGAAATGCCCCGTGGATTTGCTGGGTTACATTCGCAGGCACATCAGTCCAGGAGACAGATGTAGATACATTACAGGATGTGCACAGATGCTGCAGACGGAAGAGATCTGAATTCAAAAGTCCCACCAAATCCACGGGTCCGTTCAGCCGATAGGGATTTTCCGTTTTAAGATGGCATCAGTCCCGATTACCATAAGATTACCACACATTGCCATTCAATAAACAGAGCTCATGGTTAAGACGGCAAGCTACTTGACCACAACTAATGCTGTCATAGTCTGAATAAGAAATACTTTCTATGAGTTAAGTGGCACTACACCGATTTTACACATTGAGACCAGCTTACTCATCAAGGTTAGTACTCTGTGTGCCTGTGAACACAGTTGTATAATGTCCTTTGTGTCTCTGGAGGAGCTCTCTAAACCTGCGCTATAACTTGGGGGCGTCTAGTTTGAAATATGTGGGCTTATAACCAGGCAGAGAGTGTTTAATATATTGTAACCCTACTCCCATTTCTCTTATTGATATCCTCAATGTTCCTCAACATAGAAACACAGGAGTCTCGGGAATGATTTAACAACACTATAGGTTTATGTTATGGCCCTCAGTTTGAAGTATTTCCTCTTTGTTTTTGTCAGCCTGGCGCGGCGGACGGCTCTACATTATACAAGAAAAAAGAAGAAAGCTAGGCAGAGGCTTTGTCGTTGAATTTGTTAACAAAACATGGCAGCGTGGTTGTTGAATTAAAGGTGCAGTGTGTAGGATTTGGCGGCATCTAGTGGTGTGGTTGCAGATTGCAACCAACTGAGTACCCCTCCGCTCACTCCTCCCTTTCCATGACTGCGGTAATTTGAGCCGCCAAGTGCGAAACCGTGGTAACGCCGTTCTCCTCGCTCAGAGGCCATCCTCACCATAAGAACACTACTTCAGGAGCAACGGAAGTCAGACGGCGGCTTTCGGTACCACGGTTTTGCACTCTGCGTGTTGGAGAACTACTTTGGCCTTTAGGTAAAGTAAAAATGTGAAAGGCTCTCTCTAGAGCCAGTGTTTAGTTTGACTGTTCTGGGCTACTGTAGAAACATGCGGCGCAACATGGCGGACTCCGTGAAGAGGACCCGCTCCCTATGTAGATATGAAGGGTTCATTTTAATCCAGGGCTGGCCAAACTGGAGCGCGGGCCAAAGTTTCCCCACCACAAGGTTCGATTTGGCCGGCCAGATGTTTTCTAGTGGAAAATACAAATTTTAATTATTTAAAAAATTATATTACTGATCGCTGTTAATTATTTTTCATAATCTGAGCGTGGTAGGCAGACTGACACTTCGCGCATGCAGGAATTCAGTTTGGCACGAGTGAGATAACAAAAAAATGGAGAGGCAGAGACAGTGGCACACTGGCAAAAGGCATTTCATTTAAGGGAACTTGGGATCTTAGTACCATTGTGCATCTTAACAATACAATACAACACAATAGTGTTTGCTTTTGACCCGTTGCCCACCATTAAGTTTTAGTTTTGGCCCTCCAAGGCAAAAGGTTTGGGCACCCCTGTTCTAAGCTACAACGATTCTTAGTTCCAGGTGATTATACACTAATGAAAACATAGATATGAATATTATATTACAATTCTGCTAATACCCCCCAAAATGTTACACGCTGTTCCTTTAATTCAAAAACCCAAAAGTAAATTAATTTAAGATCCAGATTGTATATTTCTTGCAGAAAATGCACCATGGGAGTTAACTTCTCCCTTAAATTATTTATGTACACAGGTTGTACCGCTGATTTTATATCAAAGAACCAGATATCTCTAACACACAGTTGCTCCTTTTTTGTAGTGATGATTCAACCAGGAGAGTGTCATGTCCAAACAAGCCAACTGTCAGTCATCTAACGGCATCTAAGCAAATATCAACTTGCCTCTTTGCAACGCAATGAAAAACACCATTTGTCATATTATTCTCCGTCACACATACACCTGTACGGCCCTTTGCTAAAATTAGATTTCTGTCCCTACGTCGTCATGCAACCTGTCAGCTCGGTCCTGCACTCTTTTAGAGTAATCTACAGGAACACAGTGGTATTTATGAAGATGCAGAAATAGCCTTTGGCAGCATTTACGCCTCATTTGCACAGCAGTCAGGCTACAATGTTTTTAAAGCGGCAGCAGGTGAGATTTGTGTGTTAAAAATAAACATTTTTTTAGGTTTATGCCAGTCATTTAGACTTCTCATTCCTCCTGCTGGTGTTTTCATATATTCAGGCTGAATATCAGAGCTGTAGTTGAGTATCGTTGTAGCAGAATGTGTTTAACAACCTCTTATTGGGCAGGGAATATTTCTGGCTCTGATTTTAATGAATCGATGGGGGTTTCAGTGTGTGTGTACTGTAAACAGGAAGTGTAAACACTCTCTGTAATCACCAAACATCTCTGTAAGTGTCAGACTCTGCACACTGCTGGTCACCTGGAGTAAATGGAGGTCTCTGTCCGGGGATAATCCATCAAGAACATGTTGCTTTGGAGGCTTAATTGTTCTTTGCATGTTTGCAGTTCATTTCACGCTTGACTCAACACCTTAAAGTAAACATAATATGTTAAGTGATGAACTACATAGGGAATACCGTATCAAATAATTGCAAGATACATTGAAGGACGTAAAAGGAAGTAAATGAGATATCACTCCAAATGACACCACTGATCTTCCGTCAACTCGTATCAATATCAAACCGATTACACATCGGATTTCACTTTGTCTTTTATTCATGACGCCTCTTCGCCAGGTATTACAGACGCCTTGATTCAAATGATGAGGATCATTGATTGTCAACTCCCATCCCGCCACCGTTGATCATCCAGCGCTCGATACGAGACAGCGCCGCAGCCTTATCTCCGTGATGAAATACTGATGATGTAAAATAAGGTTACTGGAGGTCGTCAGAGAGTTCCCGCTCAGGTGTTGTTGTTTGTCTTGTCTGCAGATGTTGCTTGAGGCGTAGACAGATGTTAAGACCTCCCAGGAACCCCGACGTGTCACATCAAAGCTCCGCTCATTAATGGGAAAGAATTAAAAACTCAACCAGATGTGTAACGCCACTAAAAAGGAAGAAAACGGCGTCGTAGAGTTTAAGAGCGAGCATTAAAAAGGTATAAAAAGTGCAGAAAAGTGAAGAAAATGGAAGATTTGGTTTCTAATTCAACAAGTCATGCCGTCTTTTACCCTCATTTCTCCTGTTTACCATTTCCCTCACTATTGATTTAAATCACAATGAAGTATTTTCAATGTTTGATAAGTTCATCAAATATGCACGGGCATTATCTCGGCCTTTTCAGGCATGCAAAATCAATGCTTATGGCAGAGCACCCTGTCTCAGATGTGTCATTCAGCCTGTATGCGAGGAGACACTTGGGGAAGAGCCAGGGGAGGAAGATGAAAGCGAGAGGTATCGCTAACATCCACCCCAGACAGTTGTTCATGAATATCAAAGAACAGCTGTGAATGGAGGCAGGTTCTCATCATTTTTTACTCATTATCTCAAAGCACTGGAACACATTGCAATTAAATGGTTTCATACCCCCTAAAGTTTGTTCGCTCGCCGCCGTAAAGTTTAATTAAACAATATTGACTCATGCAAAGAACACCTAAGTCAAAGAGGGAAAACATGCTCTCTACACTTGAAGTGTTATTTTTTAATTTCTACAATATAGGTGTAAATTTTAAGTGTTTCTCTCTCGCAGCATCTGCTTTTGAAGAATGCTTAGCAAAAAAAAACAAAACACAATCTATGCAGGAGAAGCCTCTCTCCGTGACCGCGGCTCCCTCCCTCTTGTCCTTTGCTCTTGCAGGGTATCGCCTTGGCAACGCGTGAGGAAACAAGTGGTGCTCTTCCAGACTCAGACAGGGTCAACACTAATCTGGGGGGGGGGGGTGGGAGGTGTGATAAACAGCCTGAACCCGAGCCAGAATCACTTCAAATAGAGCAACACGAGACATGGTAGCCTGGTTGCCAAGAGGGTTAGAGATTCATTTAAATTAAGAGAGGCATGATTCATCGAGCGCCTTTAAAGATGTGGCAGGATTTTTTTTTTTAAAGGAATACATAAAAAGAGTGAAAGGGAAGTTGTTTATATGGATGTGAAATGGTTTGGTTTGTCAATTTGAAGCAGCCTTCATCTTATCCTGACAACACAGAAAAGGGAGTAGCGTAGCAAACTCAGTCAATAAATGCAAAAGACGACTGCTCCTCTCTAATTGACTGTTCGCTAAGCCCTGCTTCCCTTAGTTACTGTTGCTACGGCTGTCAAGCTTTCTGTTCACATATAGTTTACAGTGATGATGATTTACCATCGAATTCACAGTGATTTTTTAAAACAATCACAGTTTCAAACAATGCTTTGTTTTGTAAATCACGTTAGTTTGTCACGTTTTTTAGTGATGTTTGTGTGACGTTTTTCCTAAACCTAAGTGAGTGGTTTTGTTGCCTAAACCTAACTGCGGATGTTACTGTAGTTTTGTTGTGTGGCGGACAAAAGACACGCAAAAAGCGCAATACACATGACACACAAAAAGCCTAAAATGCGTCCTTATGACACGCAGAATGTTCTTGTAAGGTCGTGCTATTTATACACCTTCCTGTGATCCCGAGTTGAGCTGCTACATATATGATGTAATGCTAAAAAAACTGAAGCCTGGTCTACTAAAAATTACATTCCCAGACGACAAAACTGTTTTGCAAATCACGTTTTGAGGGAAACGTATTTTCTTCCGGATTACGTTTGTTTTTGACGTTATCACAAATACGTTTCCAAACGAATTCTGCAAAATCTATACCTCTGCGGAAAAGCTTGAGCAGAGCTGCAGAGATGGTTTGCAGACTTATATGGAACTATATGAGTCACGCCTATCAAATAAATTAAAGATCGCCTGACAAAGGATTTGAAAACCGTGGGTCCAAATCAAAAAGTAATTACATGCTACACGAAATCCACCGCAGTTATATATATGGCTGGCGCACACGAGAGTTATGAAGCTTTGTTTATACTTGCGTGAAGCAACGAGCACTCACAAAGGCGTTAATGCTCAACGCGTTGTTCTTTGCAGTATTCAGGAGAACGGCAGAAGGCATACAAACAAAAGATTCTGTGAAGAAGGAAGGAGTCAACGAGTGTGACCAGCAAAACGTCATTAACCAACCTCCTCAAAGCCGAGGAGGAATTGTAATTAACTGTAAACTCATATCTCATATTCATGAACATACTTGATCACATTTATACAATCCCTGTAAAGAAAGGAGTCAAGAATGAAATGTATTATAACGAAATAAAGGTTGAAAGGTTTAATAAACAATTTGATTCAGCAGGCAAAATAGAGATCTTCTGCTTTTAAAACATTTAAAAAGGAATTGGCCGTCTTTCTATTCATTATTATAATTTTTTTTTTGGCTTTTGACCTAGAGACAGTGATTTTCATGAAAGAGGGAGAGAGAGGGGACGGCATTCGCTGCAGCGGCCACAGGCTGGAATCGAACGAGCGAGGACCGGGCCCTTGGTACATGGGGCGCCCGCTTCACCAGGGGAGCCACGGGACGCCACATTTCTATTCATTATTTGACTTCTTAATTTACATAATTTGCTTTTATCTTATTGTGGCATTATTGTCTGAAAAGCCCCTATGCGCGCAGCGTTACAAAAATTCAGAGGTGCCTGACCAGGCACTGCAACAGCTTGCGAAGCTTTCGCACTTTACACACAATAGGTGATGTCATTTTTAGCTCA
>CAKAOH010040047.1:0-15609 GCA_916701665.1 Sebastiscus tertius
AAGATGTGCCGCTCTGCCTGTCTGTCTACAAGTCTGTGGACTTGTCCATATCTGTGATTGGTCAGATGCTGCAAACACCTCTCTGTTCATGTGAAGGCGCTCACAGCCAGATTGAGAAACCCTGGGTTGATTTACCGAGTTGATAACCAGCTTCATAAGACCGCTTAGCGGGATCTCGGTTGTTAGGGTTAGTGAAGCCAGATAACAAGAAGATACCCTGGGTATGTTGTACTCGCTTCGTAGTACAGGCCTCTAGTGTGGCTCATCAGCCGAACAACCCCCTCTCCTGCAAGACAAAGGAGAACCATCAAAAAGACACCGGGACACCTAGTCTAATGGAGGGGTCGTCTCACACACTTTAATTTCATCTCTGCAGAGCCCCATTTACAGAATAGAAATCTGTGCTTGTTGGTGATATTTAAGGTTTGACTGATTTGGTAAATGATAGCCGATGCTGCTGATAGTGATAAGGTATTGACATCATTATATTTGAATTAATCAGCAATTAATAAAAGAAATACTCATATTCAATTTTTCCCACCGAACCTAATTCTTGACAGAGTGACAAAATTGATTGTGAGAAACGGTATCATACTGTACTGTGTTTGCTCAACGTTGTTGTTTCATTGTCCCTGCAGGGAGGAAAAGTCCCTGGTGGAGCAGTTTATCTTTGAAGTTCTCGTCATATTTGTGGAAAGTCTGGCTCTTGCGCATTCAGATGAGCGATCTATGGGTAATTGTTCTTCCACTTCAGCTTTATAGACAGGACACTCAGATTTTCACATCATTATCAATGTCCTCTTTATAAAACTAACTAGCAGTGGTAATTTATCAAAAGCAGCTTTTTCTCTGTGTTACATTATCATGAATTATGTATTTATTTGTATTTTTTGCTGCAAAAACAGCACAATAGTTTAAGCCACTAGTTTGTAATTGTATTTAAAATGGTATTTATTACAATTATTTATTTTTTTAATGCTCTCATGTTGGGTTAAACAAGGTTCTATTGCACATTACAGGAAAATTGTAATTTATTTTTTAAAAGGTCTGAAGCTGTTCTTGCCACTCTTCCATCCTCAGGTACGTTGCAGCAGTGTTGCAGTGCCATTGATCATCTGAAAAGAATCATCAATCATAAGGCGCCCAGTCTCAATCAGCACAGCGCTAAGACCCGCATCCCACGGTTGGTACTCTCTCTGTGTACAGTTGGATTTTTGCAATACCTTACTTTAGTGAAACTAACTTAACAAAACAAGATATAGTTTCTATGAAATGAAATGCAGGTAAATTGTGTATATTAAACGTTACATAGTGTATAAGTGCACTCATCTTTTTTGTACACAAGGTCTATTGCTATGATTGCAATAATGTTTATTTAATGATAAGACATAAATATAATATAACATTTTCCATCATTATCTCCTCTCTCTATTGATGCAGGGGCTTTCCTCCTGATGCAAAGCTGTGCCTCTCTGATGTGGTTTTATGGCTCCTGGAACAATGTGGCCGACCTCAGACTGAGTGTCGTCACAAATGCATGGAGCTCTTCCATGAGTTCATACCTCTCCTCCCAGGTGAGCAGTCCTACCACGATAGCCTCGATCAGACGAACAAATGAAAACAACAGATGCAATTTATAAAAAGAGAACCATAAATCCTAAACCAAACTTTTATCATTTTGAATTTGATTTGATTTTTGTTTAGTTTACTTAAGTAACACGCATGTGAATAAATCCTCTGCTATGTGTGACTGAACTTAGGAAAGAAGTCTCCACTTCAGTGGGTGGACGGCATGCTGAAGGATCACGGCATGGGTTTCCTGATCTCACGGTTCGAGGGTGGAGGTCTCCTCTCTCAGCCCACTCTCAGAGACCTGACGGGCCCCTTCAGTGTCAGAGCCACCCTGCAGTGGATGGACCTGATGCTGGCTGCTCTGGACTGCTACAACACCTTCATCCACTTACACATAATCAAGCCTCATCACATGCTCAGTAAGTCATCAGAAGATCCCTCGTTCTGACATCATCTGCTCAGCATACACACATGTATACTGTATGTTTTAAATGTTTTTTAAATAACTTTAAAAGGGACATTTGTTTCCACATTGTTAAAATTATCCAATGACAAGAAATGCGCAATAAATACAGTTTTTTCCCTCCTTCATTGTCAAGGCTCCGAAGAGAAATCCAGCTTTCTGAAAGCTGTAGGTTTCTTTTTGACTGAGCTGGCAACTCACGAACTGGCAGCAGCAGAGAGCTGTTTCCTTCTCGGCAAGAAGACCTCTCACTTCAGCCCCAGAGAGGTGGAGCAGTACAACTTCAGCAAGTGCACCATCATTGTCCGCCTGCTGGAGTTCGCCGCCATGATTCTTGTGAAAGGAGATCAGGAGTTTTGGAAGGTATCACTGAATTTAAGACACTCTGACATTAAGAAAGCCATTATTCTCCTTCTCTTTTTTTTCTCCTCACTACTTTCTTTAATTTATTCACAGCTTCTGGAACAAGACATTTTTGTCTCTGATTTCTTTGAGCTGACTGCGCTGGTGGTGTGCGAGCCGTCCACTGTAGGTTTCAACATGGCAGATGTGGAGGTGATGAAGAACCTGCCAGAAGTGTGTGTTCCTTTACTGAAGGCGCTGCTGGCCTCACCTTACCGCACTCGCCTTGAAAGCAGTTTGCGGGCAAAAATCTCCCGTAAAAGGTACGTCAATCGTCTTTGACTAATCTCATCTTAAGTTCACTATTATAGAACAAGACGATGGAATGCCATTTAAGTCAATATTAAATAAATAAATATGCCTTTGAAATGAATCCTGAAATAAATAAATGAGGCAATAAATATATGATGTAAATATACATTTATTTATTTCAGGTGGACATGATGGATGTTTTTGGTGGCATTATGAAATAAAAGTCCTCTGAAATGATTAAATGTGTATTTATATTTACATTTATTTATATTTATTGCCTCATTTATTTATCTCAGGATTTATTTCATAGCCATATTTATTTATTTCACAGGTATATTTATTTAATATTGACTTACATGGCATTCTATACAAGACAAGCCACAAGCAATATGTGTAACATATGCATTAATACTAAATAGACAGCAGAATTGAATAGTACAAATTATTATTATTATTATTATTACTGCAGATCAATGAAGTTGAGTCTGTATGTTTCATAGTAGATCCAAGGAACTAATAGTTACACTCGTAGTGAAACATCACCTTCAGATCAGTCCCAGCTTCGATAACCAAACTCTCTCATCCACTGCTCCCATCTGCATTCTCTGGGACCATAATGATTGTGATGATAGTGCAATTATCAACATCAGTGATCAGTTTTTTGTTTTGTTTTCTATTGATGTCTCTAGTGTAGAGGAGTTGTGTGCTGTAGACCTCTACCACTCCAGCAACCTGAGCTGCCATGACCAGATGCAAATGGTTCTGTCTTCCTGTAAGCAGATCCACAAAGCCGACTTCCTCAGCTCCATTCTGCACAGCCAGGTATTCATCGTGTGGCCATTAACACACAATAAGCTTTATATTTGCAGCACCATTTTTCATTTGTCCAGATGTGCCATTGATATTAAGGATTTTACTTTATGCTCTGATGACGTTGGTATAAGACGGTCGATTTTATTTTACAGTGCTGATTACATATTCTCCAATAAAGTAGCAGCCACACATTTTTTGTGTATGTTTTTGTGTTTCTTGTCATGTTAAAGGATGCTACCTATGCCAAATCCCTCGGGTCCCGACTTCTAATGACAGTGTATAAAGGAATAGCTCCCGGCGAGGACAGGAAGGCACTTCCATCCTTGGACATAAATACCAAGAGTCTGGCAGATGGCCTGCTTCAGCTTGCCTTCTCTCTGAGTCAACAGGTCAGTGCTTCCTTTCCTTGGATTAGATTTGATCAAATCAGATGAAAGTTAAACTGCATGTGGTGAGTTATTAGAGCTGCAGTCAACTGACTACAGCAAAAAAAAGTTAAGATGAAAATAAAAATGTAGCAAAACAGATAGTGGATATATTAGACACCACTTCAAAATATATGAACAGAGTACCAATGCAAACTTTGTAAAAAAAAAAACAAAAACAATGAAATGTGCTTAGATCATTACATTTCTGATAAACACGAATGAATATGATGCAAGTTTTTCTCTTCTATGAGTTTACCAAGTGCCTCCTGTTGTATATTGCTGTGTCTCTGCAGAGCGAGCAGCTGGTGGACTTGTTGTTGAACACCATCATGCTTTCTGTGCCGATCTCTGGAAGTCACAGTCATAACTTCCTGAGCTTCTCGCACGGCGAGTACTTCTACAGCCTCTTCCAGGCGACCATCAACACCGAGCTGCTGAGATGTCTGGACACCACAGTGCCACGCCTCATGAAGGCTTCCTCTCAAAACCCCAGCATGGTACTTCTTTGTCCTCCTTTTATTCACATTTTGGAACATTCTTGTTTTCCTGCGTGTGAGGTGGGTTTTTCTGTTGTTGAATTATTTTTCATCAGGTGAGCGTGTTGCTGAATGGCATGCTGGACCACAGCTTCAGAGAGCGCTCTGTGAGGAAGACTCAGGGGCAACGCCTGGTTGAAGAGGTGCTGAGAAGATGGAATAGCCTGCAGGCGTGGTGGGAAGGACACTCCTCAACCCCTGAGAGCAAAACTGCCACTCTGCTGCTGCTCTCCAAGCTCCTACAGGTATTGAGAAGCTGAAGTTACTGCTGCTTGTCCCCTAGAAAAACAGCTTTCCACTCATTAACTAGGAACTGTAACTGCCAGATTTATGAATGCATACACCCCTAAGCATCATCATTTATGTGGCCTGGCCCGGAAAAAACAACACAACGCAGTAGAATACAGGCTTAGCCTGTGTTTATTCTTATTTCCTCTGATGTTGATGTATTTCATGGACACTTCTTTCCCTCTGTCATCAGATTGACTCCTCTGTCTGCTCCGATATCAACCATGAAGCGTTCAGACAGGTGTTTTCCGTTTTCACTATGCTGCTGGTTGACATGAATCTGCCTTTGAATCTCAAGGTAATGGAAAGGATATACAGTACGTTTAAACACAGTCAGTGACGTGGATTACTTCAAATTACTGTACGATTTTTCTGTTTGAGTTACTCAATAAAAGTAAACAAAGTAATGTACTTTTCTTTTGTTGGATTCCCTCAACTCTTCAGAGTCAGGCCCTGTTGGTGTTGCCCTTCTTCACAACCCTCCCAGAGGAGCCGCTGGCTGAGCTGCAGAGAGCCCTCGACTCCCTGGTAGCGTCCCACTTCCCCATGCAGTCGGACGAGTTTGCTAAGGGCTCGCTTCATCGCAACAACTACATGGACTGCATCCGAAAGGTAACATCAGTGTTTTGGAGAGTAAGGAGGATGACACGGGGGAAGTTTCTCTTGTAGGTTTAACGATGTAAGACAGGTTTTACTTGGTGCTTGGGAGGTTGTAATGCTGGAACAATCGTACGTTTATTTCTTTCTTTTAGTTGCTGGATGCCCTGGAGCTTTCTCAGAGCCCACTCCTGCTCAAACTGATGGCAGGGATTCTGTGTCGAGATCAAAAACACATCATGGAGGAGTCCTTCCAAACCTGCTTCCAAAGAATCGCTAAGCGGTTAGTAAAACCTTCGCAACCATTCTTCGTTCGTGGGAGACAATAAGATCACACATGCGGTGTCTTTTCTTTCTTACTTAAATTGCATTAGATCGTACAGGAGTCGCTTATTTTGTGTCCACTCCCTGTGTTTGTCAATGTCTGACTACATGTAGGTCCAGCAGTGAGCGGCAGCAGCAGCTCCTGTGTACAGTATACGGGGTGATCCAGCAGGGCGATGTGCCGATGAGCTCCATGCTGCAGGCCATGATGGAGAGGGTCCTGCTGCCTCTCGCCTCCCACTGTAGCACCAAGGCCCTGAATGACTTCTTTGTGGCAAATATCTCCGACATAATCGTCTTGGTACTCAGCCGCTTCACAAAGGTTTGCCTCTTAACATTGTCACATTTAGGGGAATATTTGAAGATGAACAATAAACACTTTAATAGCTGTATTTGTGATTTTATTGTTTGCTTTAATGGTAATGTTTTTTTTAGCTTTTAATCAAACATTAAAAGCAGTTCCATTGTTTTGTCCTCACAGCCCAAAGCTAGTGCTGTATTATTGAGATCAGAGTACCACATTGGAAACCGGTTTTAAGGCTAATTAATTATCAATTTCAGTCAAATGAAACAGAATTTGAGATCCAGTTGATGAAGAAGAACGGCTGCCTCAAGCTGATGGAGCTCCTGTATTCTCGGCTTCCCAAAGAAGAGGTGTACTCCAAGGAGTCCCGCATTAATCGAGCCTACTGTGGTTTAGACAAAACAGAGGGGAACGAGCTGTCCAAGACCTTGATCAAGTAGGACTCCCCAACACTTCTAACGATTCAACAAGTGACACGACGGTGATGTAAAATGTCCTTATTCTTCCATAATTTTTATTTCAATTAGGTCGTGTTTCGAAGCGTTCACTGAGAACATGGCTGGTGAGACTCAGCTCCTTGGACTCAGGAGACACTATCACTGTGCCGCGTACAACTGTGCCATCGCCGTCATCAGCTGCAGCTTCAATGAGCCCAAATTCTACCACGGCTTCCTCTTCAGTGAGAAACCAGAGAAGGTACCATATCCAACTCACTTCAGCACTGCAGTCATCTTTCATTTTGGAACTACTATTACATGTTTAGTGTTGTCTAATCCATGAGAAGAGAGGAATGGTGGTCTCTCTAAGTGATTGGAGGACTTCACTGATTGTGGTTTTCATTCCTTATCCAGAATCAGTTCATTCTGGAGAACATCATCGATGTTGAAAGGACCTACAACTTTCCAATTGAAATTGAGGTTTGTTTTTTTAATATACTTGTTTGTTAACCCTAAACTTTGAGTTGTTGCAGTCATGGTTTATTCATGGTTTATGTTTTCACCACTGCAGGTCCCACTTGAGAGAAAGAAGAAATACGTCCTGATTCGAAAAGAAGTGAGCGAGGAGAGTGGAGGTATGGAGCTCAGAGCATCTCCAGTAATTTATCCCAGGTTTTTTTAGGTTGATGTTCATGAGATTTATGTTTTGGTTTCCACAGACGCGCCGGTGTACCTGTCCTCTCAGTCTTACATGGCCGACAGCAGCCTGAGCGAGGAGATGAGTCAGTTTGATTTCTCCACCGGAGTCCAAAGCTTCTCCTTCAGCTCCCAGAACCCTGAAGGACGCAGACGCACCGTTGCAAAAAGAGTCAGTCTTTTCTGTTTCCGTTTATAAAACTGCACTGAGCTTATGACATGCTTTAAGTGTCATATAATGGTCTAAACATTGTTGGTATGTTTGTAAATCAAGGTGACCGAGGAGGCAAATCCCTCCCAGGACGTAATGGTGGATCTAGAAATGGATGAGCTGAATCAGCATGAATGCATGGCGACCATGACGGCTCTTATTGGACACATGCTGAGGAACAAGATTACTCCCACAATTGAAGAGGTCAGTGGCGCTGAAGAAGAATAAAGCAGGTTTATATTTAATCTTGGAGACAGAAACGAATGTTTGAAAATATCAAATCAGATATTTTTACATCACATACATTGCAGTGATTTAGTCACTTTCTTTCTTTAATGAATGAAATCATATACAAATATTATTCTGGATCTTCATTCCAAATGCTCTCTCCTTTGTTGATGAAACAGGGAAACGTGCCTAGTGAACTTCCTCCATGGATGAAATTTCTACATACAAAACTAGCGAATCCAGCAACACCTCTGAATATTCGACTCTTCATCTCAAAGCTGATCATCAACACGGAGGAGGTAAATGTCCCTCAGTACAAATCCATCCAGTTACTTACTCTCTTTGAAAAAACATAAATACGTTGATACTGTATCTACCCGTATGTGACACCTCATACTGCTGCTGATTTAATCTCCGCTGTTCTGATCTTTCCAGGTTTTCCGACCGTATGCCAAGCACTGGCTGGGGCCGCTCCTGCAGGTCGTTGTTTCTGGAAACAACGGAGGAGAGGGGATCCATTTCATGGTGGTGGATATTATCGTCATTGTGCTCTCTTGGACGAGCCTGGCCAGCCCCAAGGTTGCTAATATTTACATTTTAAAGACAGCAAATATAAATAATTAATACATTTTTGTCCTGGTCTGTGATAATAACCATTTATTATAAAACTTCCAACATATGTCACAGCAGTTTGGGAGTATCTCCAAGTTTTCTTTTAAACTATTGTTGCATTTTATTATCATATAAAATAACTATCTTTTCTTTTGTCCCAGGGTAACCCCAGAGATGAGGTGCTCGCCAACCGGCTGTTAGAGTTCCTGATGAAGCATAGCTTCCACTCCAAGAGGGCAGTTTTCCGCCACAACCTGGAGATCATCCGCACTCTGGTAGAGTGCTGGAAAGACTGTCTGAATGTGCCTTACAGGTAGATCTTTCACACTCTCACTGAATAATTGAAATGCATTTGACACAAGCCTGTCGTTCAGTGAGAATGGCCAGTTCAGGACACGCATGTTCCCTGAAGGTTAAAAGCTCTACAGGGAGGAGAAATGCTCTGTGAAAATAGGCTGTAGTTGAACCTCAAGGCTTTCTGGAATTAGCTTGTCCCTCTTCCCTTTCTCTACTCTCTCCCAGTTACACACAAAGGTGCCGTATCTACTTGTCAATGGTTTTTTCTTAGCTTGTGTCCTGACTTAAATTATGTGAAATATAGATAAACAAACCCAAAACTTTTATTTTGTAACGACAGACCCAATTTACAAAAAGCAAGTGATATTTCAAAGCCTGATGGAAAATTGACTTGAGATGTTATTCATGAATAATAGAAATGCATCGTCATTGTGTAATTCTGTAAAATACGGGTCTAAATAGACATGATAGAGAAACTCCATGCTGGTCCACATGCTATACACCCACTCTGTTTCCTGGCATCTATACATGTGGTAGTATACTAGCATGTTTTTCTGTATTTTATAAATATAATGGTATAGTACAGGTCCTTGACTTCATCTCTTTTCTTGCCCCTTGTAGTCTGATATACGATCGATTTCGTGGCATCGACCCAAACAGCAAAGACAACTCTGTTGGACTCCAGCTGCTGGGAATCATCCTGGCCAACAACCTCCCTGCTTACGATGCTTCATGTGGAATTGAATATGACGGGTAAAATATATAGTGTAGCTAAATGGCAACACACTGTGCAACGCGTCACCTGACAGCTTTACTGTTTGAAACCATCATTTCAAATTTGCTAATTTGGGGCGGCTGTGGCTCAGAGGGTAGAGCAGGTCGTCCACCAATCGGAAGGTCGGTGGTTCGATCCCCGGCTGCTCCCGAAGGCTGTGCCATCGGTGTGTGAATGAGTATTTAGATTAGATCCTGATGGGCAAAGATGGCATCTTATATGGCAGCCTCTGCCATCAGTGTATGAATGTGTGTGTGTGAATGGTGAATGCTGACATGTAGTGTAAAGCTCTTTGAGTGGTCGGAAGACTAGAAAAGTCCATTTACCATCTAATACAAATCATATTTTTTTAAGTTGCAAGTTCAGATGAACTAAATCAACAGCTAGGAAGAGAAACAGAGAGCAGTATATTCAGACATTTATGGTTTCTTTTGAAACATGTATACATGTGTGCTGTAGCTCACATAGCAAAGTATCTGTAATCATTTGTGTGTGTTTTCAGGTACATCGAGTCCCTCACAAACAACGTGTCCTTCGTAAGGTATAAAGACGTCTACGCTGCTGCTGCTGAAATTATCGGCCTCGTCCTGAAGAATATGACTGAAACAGACGATGTATGAGACCTCCCCCAGTTTGGTTGAATTACCATTACACTTCATTTATGTTTATGTCAGAGGAGAGCTCAAAGCACCTCAATAGAAAAGAGTTTAAATGGAAAAGAATATTTATTCATAAGTTAGATGTATATCCCTCTTCAAATGTTATCTGATATCTGCAATACTCTTATTTTAAATTCATTATATTTATTAAATGAATGTCCGATTTTTTTTTTTTTTTTCACATTTGATTCTTGTCTCAGCATCGTCAAGAGCTCCTCAGTCTTGCTGCAATTAAGATAACGAATCTGAAGAAAAAAGACCTGGATGACAAGTTCATTATTAGCTTGAACAAAGTGTCGAAGCACTTTCCTCCATTTATGGATCGGTGAGTTTGTACTTCTGCTTTATGTTATTCCCCTCTAATATAAATCCTTTGAATTTTACTGTATGTAAATAAACCTCTGACTTTGAATTAAGTATTGTTTTTCTAACACGTCTAAGTGTTATTGTAACTGCAGCTTAATTTTAAATGTTTCAGGTTCGTCAACCATGTGTTCTCCCTCCTGCCAAAGCTGCACGGCATCTTGAAGACTAACTGCTTGGAGTGCGTGCTGAGCCGAGCTGATGTCATCCCAGACATCTTTCTGCATCTGAAGACCACGGGGTTCATCCAGATGATGGGCCACAGGTGAGTCCTGACCACACTCCCCTCCGTGATCTGGATTGACAAACCCTGCTAGCCTGTACTCTGCATTGTAGTTTGTTCTATTATAGATTTGGCAGGGAATCTCCCAGCATGCTTTTACACAAACAGTGCTGAAGTTTTGAGCATGTCTTCTACATTTGAGTATTTATTTGTGCTGCAACCATGTTTCTGCACATTACTCTTCAGGGATGAAGCCAGGCAGAGAATGTGTCTGGATATCATCCACAAGATCATCGCCCGTCTGACTCCAGTTGAGCTTCAGGAGCTGCTGGGAGCCGTGACGGCTTTCATCTCCCATCCTTCACCAGTTTGCAGAGAGAGGATGTATGACATCCTCATGTGGATCCAGGACAACTACAGGTACTCTGAGCCATGTTGGCTTCTGTTCTCTAACAAATTTCACACTTTTGTGTCTCAGTAAAGTAGCTACCACATAACAGATCATTGTTTTCAATAACTTTTTGTGGTTTGATCCAGGGGGTGACTGCATAATTTAAACAATCTACCAATGTGGAGCAAAATGAATTCCAAATTCTCCAGCATAACTTTTATTATATTGCTTTTTATTTTCACTGGATTGCATTATGCATGTGCAGTGACTGTTTACTGTTGCATATCTGATGTGGACTTCAGTGATATACTGTTTGTTGTTGCAGTGATGCAGAGAGCATGGAAGACAACACCTCAGTGGAGGTTTTGAATGCAGCTAAAGAAACACTCCTTCAGGGACTGTCTGAAGAAAACCAAGGCCTTCAGTAAGTGCCCACTATTTCTCACTTGTCTTTATTTTATGTTATCCTTTCTCATATTACGCAGGAAAGTGTAATCTGAACAATTCACGATACAATATTCAATGTTGTAACTAAAAAAAAAACACCCCTGTCCATTGTGTTTTCAGGCTTTATGTTCGTAACTTCTGGAGTCAGGAGAAGCGCCTCCCCACTGCGACCCTGGAGCGGATGTTGTCGGTGCTTCGTTCTCTGTACTCCTGTCAAATAGAAAGGTGTTTCTTAAGCTTGGCTACCAACCTGCTGCTGGAAATGACCAGCCAGAGTCCCGACTTCAAACGAAACATGTTTGAGTATCCGCTGTCAGAGTGTACCTTCCAGGTCAGCTGACATCTGCAGCATTTATTTCTCTCACTTGGTTTCAAAGAGTTGAAACTTGAGATTTTTATTTGTATGTTAGTGATGAGCCACTTCTCCTCTCTCTAGGACTATGTGATTGACTCCAACTGGCGCTTCAGGAGCACAGTGATGACTCCCATGTTTGTTGAGACCCAAAGCTCTCAAGGCCCAGAGAGTGTGGCAGCGTCGCAGTCTGGAAGCATGAAGGGGAAACTCCGAGCCACTCAGAGCTCATTAGAGTTCAGCCAAACCCAAACAGCAGGTACAGCCACGATTCAATATGCTGGTATTAAAGCAGAACTAAAGGTAGAAGCGTGTGCTGTACCTGTGGCTTTGCTGTCAGAGAATTAGCAGGTTAATACCAGTATATTTACCTTTTTTTTTCCCCAGGTCGACGTACAGCATATAACTGGCTGACGGGCAGCAGTGTGGACACACTAGCAGAGTACACACTCGGCTCTGAGTCTCTGTCTTCATTGTTGGTGTTTGATAAGAAAGCAGAGAGGCAAGCTGCAGCGAGGAGACCAGTAGGAGAAGGCTTTGGCCTGAGGCGCCTTACTGCATCAACCGACGAGGTGGACAGTCGCACTAGAGGTTAGTCTCTGACAAGGAAACAACCACCTGTTTAAATATGCAGCCCTTTCCATCTTTCCAAGAGAGAGACAGTGTTTTTTGAGTGAATTGGAATCATGTTAATGTGAATATCTTGTGTTGTCTATATGTCTACAGCAGCAAACGAGCAGCGTAGTAACATCCTAAGATTGAGACGCAGATTTCTCAAGGATCAGGAGAAAGTCAGCTTGAGTTTTGCGCACAAAGAGATCCAACAACAAAGACAGAAAAAGGTATGAAACGGCCAATACGCTGATCCATGTTTATCCTTAGTTCAATTCATTTGTGAAAGACTGGCTGGCAGCACAAAATAGCCTTAAGGTTGATTACTGTCGCTAACTTCTCCAAACTGCCAGCGTCTCTAACCATCAGTTGTTGTGTTGGGTGTCCCACAGGAAGACAAAGCCGATCAAAGGCTGCGTAAAGAGGCTCAGGTGACTCTCTATCGTAGCTACAGAGTGGGAGACTTTCCAGACATCCAGATCCCGTACAGTAGCCTCATCGCCCCCATTCAAGCACTCGCCCAGGTAACACTGCCACGGCTGCTGCTGTGTCCTTCACACAAAGCAGTCAGGCTGTAAATATAAATGAATACAAACGGTACAAACAGCTTTGATCACAGCTAATGATTCTTTCTTTTTTTTTTGCCTATGCATGTTCCTTCAGAGAGATCCAATTTTAGCCAAACAGCTGTTCAGCTCCCTGTTTGCGGGAATCCTCCAAGAAATGGAAACGCACAAACCAAGAGGGGAGAGCGTGAGGATTAAAGAGGAGCTGCGGTGCAGCATGAATACATTCCTGAGCAAGAGCACCCTCTGCTTCCCTCCATTTATAGCATGTGTGCAGGTATGACCTTAATGAGATGTATGACATTAATGAACTATTTGAATATTTTGATTCTGCTGAAAAATTACAGTGGCATTCATTGAGTGTAAAAATGAAACTAGTGCCTGTATGAATTACACTGACTACATTTACATCCACAATAATACTGTATTCATGGCCAGTAAGTAGTATTATATTTACATAGGTTTTAGAGTTTTTGCATTAATATTGCAGTTTCCTCTGGAGCATAGTCTTTGCCGTGGGTGATGATGCCTCCTCCATAATTCTCTCTTCTGTATATACTGTATATTTCTATACTATGCTGTATTTGGCCAATGCTAGTGATATTTGTGATTTTTGCATTTATAGAAAAACACATCGTCATGATGCAAGACGTTTTAGTCCAACTGTAGTGAAATCAGACTGTCCACCTCTTGTAGAACAGCTAACAAAGTAGCAAGGCATGGAATTTGCCATGCAAGTGCTCCAATGATACTGTAGATGCCTTGTTATTTTAT
Organism: Sebastiscus tertius; assembly: GCA_916701665.1. Taxonomy (NCBI): domain Eukaryota; kingdom Metazoa; phylum Chordata; class Actinopteri; order Perciformes; family Sebastidae; genus Sebastiscus; species Sebastiscus tertius. The sequence goes on from CAKAOH010040047.1 coordinate 13,623, forward strand.
AGCTTGATTATGAAAGTCCAACTATAAAGTTTAAGACTGAGAGCTGGTGGGTTGAGTTAATACCGGTTGTGTTGTTGTCAGGACATGTGCCTCCAGCATAAGGAGCTGCATCAGATCGATCCAGGAGCCATCAGCTCCACTTGCCTGATGAGTCTCCAGCAGCCGTCGGGCATCCTGCTGCTGGAGGAGGGCTTGTTGCACGCCACCGGTGGCCAGAATGAGCCTCCCGCCAAGCGGTCACGAGGACGCAAAGAAATCCCCCCAGACACCAATAAATGGATGCAGCTAGCAAGGTATAGGCAGCTATAGCATGTAGCTGAATGTATGAGGACAATACCATGATAAAAGACAGTTACATTAACATATTCACGTACCTTACCTCTGTCCCCGCCTATTTTGTCAGGAGCCACATCACATGTTTCCTCTTGTTTCCTCTGTTCTCCAGGCTTTACAGATCTCTGGAGGATTATGATGTTGTGCGCGGTATCTTTGGCGGTAAAATCGGGACCAAGTCGATCACCTGTGCTGCGCTTCAAGCTGAAGCCAACACTGACTTTGCAGAAGCTGTGAAGCTCTACAATGAGGTATAGTTTTTCCCAATACAATAAATCTAGCATAGTGCTTATTGGTGCCATTTATACCAGTTTGCTAGCTGTGTGTGTAGCACTGTAGTATACTCTCTTCCATACTGGCAGGCTCTGAACACTGAGCACTGGAGTGATGATGAGCCCACTGACTCTGAGAAGGACTTCTGGGAAACAGCTGCCATGGAGGCCTACAGTCAGCTGACTGAGTGGAAGTCTCTTCAGTACTGCTCCACGGTGTACATCGATGAAAACTCCCCACCCAACCTCGAGAGGATGTGGTCGGAGCCGCTCTACCAGGTACTAGATCTGACCTTTCACAGTTGAGGGATTCTCAGTCATGTACCAGGGAGGGCTGACATCCTGCAGGTTTGGATTCCAACCAAAACGGCCCCTCCCAGGCTCTTCAGTCATCTTTAGTAATAAAATACTGTGATGGAAATTTGAAGCTTAAATTTGACCAAAAAAAAGGAAAAAATTCTGTAGCGTATCATAGCACGATAAAATCACTGGAAATAGAGCTGTCCTTTAAGTCCTATTGTTGTGATGCTTTGCTCACACAAGTCTTTTGCATTCGTCCCAGGATATGTACCTGCAGCACATGATTCGCAGCATGTTGAAGCAGCTGCAGCTGGGCGAAACGGACCAAACTCTTCTCAGCTTCATCGACAAAGCCATGAGGGTGGAGGAGCGCAAAAAGCTGCTGGAAAGCCACTACAGCCAAGAGCTCAGCTTGCTCTACATCCTACAGGAGGACTACGACCGCGCAAAATACTACACCAACTACGCCATGCAGCTCTTCATGCAGGTCTGCTGTTACACCTCCGAGGTTTAGAACGACAAAGATCGTTATGAATTCATCCTTACTTTGAAAGCAAAAATAGTTTATGTATGTACTGTAACTGAAACTCCAGATTCAGTCAAAACGTCTTTGCCTCCTGTAGAAATACTCCAGTGTGGATACGCTGTTGACTCAAAGTCGGCTGACCATCCTGCAGTCAGTGCAGGCCTTGACTGAAATCCAAGACTTCCTGCAGTTCATTAAAGGAGAGGGTGAGTGGAGATATTATCTTCAGAACTCAAACAACAGTTAATATCCAAACACAATGAACAGTTAAAAGGTCTTCCTTAAAGCTGCAGTCAGTAACTTTGAGCAAATATATTCTGTTACTGTAATGCCTATTTCTCGCCTCAAATATTTTCAGAAACATCTTGTAGTGGCCTGCTGGCGGGCGGTGCTTGGTTTTGGCTGTTTTTAAACATGGCAGCCGGGTCACAGACTTCTCATTTTACAGCTAAACAGTACTCAAATATATATTTCTGAAAACATTTGAGACGAGAAATAGGCATTAAAGTAACAGAATACTGATTAATTTGATCAGCGGTGCCTAGTTTGACAGTTT